>JANSTT010017894.1:0-58944 GCA_026745375.1 Platyura marginata | reverse complement strand
TTATCGGTTTTTAACTTAAGAAGGTGTAGAGTAATTATTAATATTATTTTAAGTGTGTAGATATATATATATATATATATATATATATATATATATGTAGGTATCTGCTATCAATGGTGTTTTATTTAATAAGGAAATCTTCGATGTGGTTAACAAGAAAAGTCAATAGTTGTTGACTCTTACACAGGTTTCTGATTAATTTGTGCTTAAATGTACCAGAGTAGGTAATACGTATAGGAACGATGGACGTGCAAGATCAATGAAATTAACTTTTGTGTTTAAATGAATATAAAACAAAAAGGTTTACTTATTGTGGTATTACCTATGTACAAGTACATACTTAACAAAAAAAATTGCTTATTTATGGATGAACAAAATGTATAAAGAAAATATAGTCTGGGAAAGTTTCTTATTTCTTAAATATACGCCTACAATATTACTCTGATGCTGATACTGTAATTTATTTAAGATAGAATTTTCATTATTTCACCATCTTCTAACTGTCATTAATGCTCCATTTCAAAATTTTAAAAGCAGTTTTTTTAACTGATAGAACATGTGTAACTATCCCCAGGCTTCCTTTCTTTACTCTATTATATGATAACAGGAACAGCATACTAACCATATAGATAAAATAAGAGTAGTAGAATCAATCCATGCAAAGGACGATTTTAAATTAAATTTCTTACTAATCTTAATCTATGCAATGACATATTGTTATTAATAATTAACAATATTGTTGGGCCATCTCAATACACTAATATCTTTCTTATTGTCGCATTACAAATTATATATCAATGGTGAATCCATTATATAAATTAATAAATTTTACAAATCTAGTACGATTTCTTTTTTATTTCACCAAACTCTGTCGCTCTGAGCCTTTTTTTTAAATATTACAAATTTGCAAAATACAATTCAGTCTCCGCCATTTTTTATACTAAAAATGACAGCAATATACCCGCAAAAATGGGTGCGTTCATAGACTTGGAGATTTTTATAAATTGATGTTAATACATATCGTCAACCGTAAGTATTTCAAGATTGTAGCATTTATTGGAAATAAAATTTAAGAATAGAAAAGGAAATATATGAGAAAGTACGTCAACTAATTTTTATCTGGTTTATATCATAAATGGTCTGATTGTGGTATTTCACAAGTAAAATTAATTAAGAGAGTCAAATAAAATGATTTCAAATTAATCTGCATTGAAGAAATAATTAATCGGATTAAATGCTACGATGACATAATTTAAAAAAAAAAAAAATAATAAATTATAACCAAATCATTAGTTTATCATCTACCTTATTTTTCTAAATACGTTAAATACTAAAATATAATTAATGAAATCTACTTAACTAACAAGACAAACTATCAAAGAAAAATCATTAATAATTCATTGAAAATATCAAATAGCATTACGCATAATTAGTTAGAGTCATGTAATGCTCTACAAATTACATTACCTACTTTAACATATACTGATTATATATGACGAGTGCTTCAGAATTTTGATTGATTATTAGCAATTGCATGTACCTACCTATACGTACACGTATACATTAATTATGATGGGATAACGTTTTTTGCTTTTTTTTTTAAAGCGAGGGATTTGCAACAACAAGAAAACAATGAACCCATCTTACAGCAATACATAATGGTTTCTGTTAACTGTTGCTGCTAAATGTTTCAACAACAAAAAAGTATTAGTTAATCTTGAATAGGTCAACAAAAAATAAAAATCATACATAAATGGGTCCTTCTCGTATACTTCTCAAGAGAGAGTATTTTCTAAACAAAGGTAAATCTAAGGATCTTGTCATTTTAATTTAGGTGTCGTTGTCCGATATCTCCATTCTAATTATAGAATGTTATTCTTAGCTTAGAATCAGAGATACATTCATAAGTTACATTTAAGATAAAATTTCATACCATTTTAAGCATTGATTTTTTTTTTTTTTTGACTTACTTAACTAGCATGTTCTCTACTATAAAAAAAATTATTTAGTATACCTTAGTTAGTGTCAAAATTTTAAACTTTCTTAATACTAAATATATGGATTTGAAACATTGTATTTTTATATTATTTGAATTTCCGGCATTTTTCGTTAAGTAAATTTTTTGGAAAAAGTTAACCCTTTCAGGTCTATACATTTTTAACATGAAAGGGGTAACCAAAAAATACAATAAAATACTAATTTTATTCAGAAAGACATTCTTTATCTTTTTAGTGCATTAATATATTTTTAGTTTTAGAAACTATTTGAACCTTAAAGGGTTAACATTTTCTAAAAATTAAAAATTTACGAAAGTATTTACGATTAAATTGTGAAAACGGTGAATAGCTTTTTTAAAAATCTTGGTTAACCCTTTCATATTCAAGATAGACCTTAAAGGGTTAATTACTCCACAAATAATATTTAACAAAAAATGCTACAAATTTAAAACTATATAAAAATAAAAAGTTTCAAAATCATTTTTTTAATATTAAGAAAGTTGAAAATTGTATACCTTCATAAAAAACCGCCTAAAAAAATGGTCAAGATTTTCCCCAAATCCTTAAATTGACTTAAGTTAAGTTTTTTTATTTAAATAGTCGGATACGATGATTGGAACAATAATTCTCACGAGCCGCCACTAAACGATCCCCAATCACTATACACCCAAAGGTCACGGTGGAAATCGAATACGCTTCCGGCAGACTATTTGTTTCTTCGTTCTTATAAACTTTGGATTGCTGAGCTTTTATTTAGTCTAATTGATACAATTTTTTATTGAATGAAATATCGTAAATATGAGTACCAAATCTATGTATCTTCAAATTTCAATTGTATCTAGTTCTTCATCGACATTTATGTTTAAAGAATCGATAAGATACCTAACTATGTATAGTTCAAACATATACATTCTTCATTGTTTATACTAAACACTCATCATTAGCGCCTTATTCAACTGATAATTATTAACCATTTTTAGGTTTACATACGTTTGTAGCATATATTTGCACCTACAATAAATATTATCGTATGTAAATAGCTTTTGATTCTTTGGAAACATAAAGAGAGAAGAAAAAAAAACCCATAAACATCTAATTATTGTATTAACACTGAAAATATGATTGAGGCGCGAGAACAAAACCAAAAAAAAAAAACACGAAAAAGAAAAAAAAAAGTGTAAAAACGTGTTTCACACTGATTTCCAAACAACCATCAAACGCACATAGAAAGATGAATGACATGGTAACTTTTTTTAAATTTAACGATAGGTACATAGAACGAACACAAAATTATGAATTTATGAATTCTATTATTAAAGTATTAGAAAATAGAGAGATCAATTTGTTCTGATCATTTACATGCACATGATCTTCATTTATATTACATTTGGTCCGGCTGCGCCATATATGTACATATACATATGTAGTGTGTTATACAACCCATTATTCTATGATTATTCATGAAATAGATTTTTGTATTTAAACGCGTCTTAATACTGATTCAAAATATTAATTTCTTGAACCGGATGGTGTGTTTTATATTATAAACAATAGTTAATTGTGTTGTATAGTTGCTGAAAATAATTTAGCATTTCATACAAAGAAGTCGATGGAAAAAAAAGTAATTTTTTTTTGTTCTTCTCTATTTTTTTTTTTTCTAGATGGTCCCGGCTGACGGTTCAATGTTAATAAGTAGAACAACATGGGCAATGCTTCTTTGAATTTTTTGATGATCATCATGATATTATAATGATAGATGATATAAATTGTGTATAGAAATAAGTGTAATAACAGTAATTGAAAATATGGTTTCGCTTATTAATTAGTTTATGTGGCCTCTGTGTGTATACAAATTACGATGCAAAAGATTATCTCCAAATAATAGAGATAATTTCATTTGAAAATTTACATAGAAATTTCAGTTAGTGATGATTATCTTAAATAACAATACCGCACAGTATTTCTAATATTGCACCCTACTTCGATGCACCATTTAAAGTGAATAAAAGGCGACCCTATAAATTTACACCGCTTACGATGGATGCGAAATTAATTTGACATAATTCTTAATGGCGATTGTGTTATAATTAAAATTAAAGGACATTGCAAACCATATTATTAAACTAAACGGGCACAAGTTCGGTAATTTAGCCTGAAGACACCAAGATATGCAACATAAAGAATGTAAAGATAGCTAAGAACTAAGCTGATTCGTATATGTATGCATGTATCTATATAAGAATAACATTCAAAAGAACGCCATTCAATAATAAATAAAAGAAAATACGAAAGGAATAATCAAAATGTGTGCAAACTATCATCGGGTTTGCTTGCAGCAATCACAAAAGTGTAAATTCATTTGATTCCCCTGTTATTTCAGTCAACACCACCAGTTAACATGATTGCATGCGCCAAAGCTGAATCCATCCGATAGCAATTATTAAATGACTTGTTGAATTGATTGAAATACAAATATTGCCTGAAGTCGGGACGTTTTACCAGTTTAAATATCATAAAAATGATAATTTTTAATGTATTCTTATTTCGATTATTTTGTGGTTATAGATAATTTGATTGATTGTGGTTTATTGATCAGATTGTGTCATACGATACCAATGGTAAATTTAAAATATTATTTATTTAACGTATGGACCTTAAAGGGTTAACTTTATCCAAAAATATTACATATTTGGCAAATTATGTTGCAAATTTAAAATAATATAAAGTTTCAAAATTCTAACGAGCCGCCACTGTAACATTCACAAATCAGTGGCAACATTTCAGATTTTAATGATTCGGGGAAGTTGTGGATGTGAAGGTGTAGCGGTGGAGGTATGGGGTACTTTTAAAATAACCTAATATTGAACAATTCGATGATTCCCTAGTTAAAAGAAATTTTTCGGAAAAAGCGTCGATCAAGAGACAACCCTAGCACCACAGTCTATTATGTCTATAGTTATACCTGTCAATTTTTGAGGAACTGCCAGAGACAACTGAACAGAACATTTTTAGACAATTTAAAAATCGCTAGAACTGTATTGTACTAGAAAAGTGAAAAAGTGCATAATAAGAAACGAAAAAATAAATACACCACTTTACCATCCCCGAACAAACGGTCCCATCCCATTTACTAGTATAATATACCATCTTCATTCCTAGTTATCATAACAAATAACCTTAAGTGAAATAAAAAAATATCACACAAACTTTAAGTACCTACTATTGATTACAAATCGTCACAATTTCTCTTTCACCAGACAAATATATTTAATTCCACTTTCAAATGACTTCTAATTATCTCACATGATACCACCATGATTTGTGATTAACATCCATCAGTTAGTTCATTGATACTTAAAAAAAAAAAATGAATTCTCGCTTTGTTTTCACAACGGGAGATGATCGAAATTATAAGATTTTTTTTTTTTTCTTCTCTCCTCTCCATAAGAAGTTTGATGTTTAATTAAACACTTCTGTAATCAACGGAGACATGTGTTCTGATTATATAAACATGAAAATTATATCAAGAGCTCTGAATACGTAATTAGGCATAGTCACTACAAAAAAAATCGTTAACATAATATTTTAATTGGCTGAGGATATGATATGATGACAATATATAATACATTGAGATGAGATATTAGAAAATATTATTGTCTCTATTTGAGATTTTTGGTGTGGGCATTTTGTGTGCTTTTTTAATTTTTTTTTTTTTTTAATTATTAAAGCGGCGAAACGACAGTTGATTCAGTGTCGATAAACTCTTAACTGAATTGTTGTTAATTGTGTTGTTTTTTTTTGCATTACAACCAATCCATATTCAATTATAGTACAGATCAATATATCGATGAATCTGGTACAAGATTTTTGATTTTCGAATTAAGCTCTAAAACTCTACTGCTAACTCACCTATAAGGTCAGGAGGAAGATAGGACAGCCTTAGTATATATAAATTTACTCTAGTAAAAATGTTTAATTGCTAGAAACAATACCGTACAGATGTAGAAATATACTTATATACCTATACGAAACGGATAGTAATCCTTGTGCGAAAACAGGAAATCCATAGAAATCTTTTTCTCGAAATTAAAAATCTCCAGTTTATATCATTTTTGATAATATCTAGGAATCTGGAATGGTAGCGCAAAATTAATATTTTTTTCTGTGATATAATTTCATCCTACCCATTGAAAAGTTGCCAGGAGTCAAAATTTCGAAAAAAAACAAAATTCCAAAAAATACCTCCCAGGAAAGGGTTCAAAGTAATATTTTTTAGGAATATTTTTCAAGAAATTGTAATTTCTGTAAAAATATCATATGATGTAACTATGTGGAAAACATAAATCGAAAATTTAGGGTAGCTTAGCGAAATAGTAAATTAATTTTCCTTCGAGCAACTTGAGTGAAACTTTTTTTTGCTCATGACTTAACCTTAACTATATTCGACACTGCGCACACCTACTACTACATCTTAAATTTTACCCGTTTTTAAGCCAAATAAACATTTTTCAAATACTCCTACATATATAGATAGATACCTATACACTCTATTTTTCTTAAACCATCAATTTCAAATTCCTCACAAATTTTACAGAAGTCCTAATCGTCTCCATAATATATTGGCTGACAATTTCTTTTTTTCCATTCAAATTACCAAACAATCAACAAAAGAATAGCGCATAAAATCCTTCTCAATTTATCTGCTTACCATGATGGTTACACGTTGTATATTCACACAGTTCAACACAATCCAAAAAGAGAGAGATATGTGGTGTTGTGGCGCTTTGAACTTATATAGAAATATACCAGTCCCAATTTATGGATATGTCAGGAAATAAAAAAAAAAAAAAAAAAAAGAGTTGCAAGCATATAGCCACTCACCATATAAATAAAATGGCCAGTCACCGAAACAAAAATATTTTTATAATACAAAAAAAAACGAACACGTCCCTACCATATTTGCAAAATTTTCCCATTATTTGTGTATTCTTGTTGTGTAATATTTTTACAATCAGAGCATGAATGCAAAGGGAATTTTTAATTTTTGCAGTTGCATCTTTATTTCTGCTAAATAGCTTTTTCTCGTTAAATTAAGTACGTATCGTAATAAAATATATTTATAGAATTTTGAACTGAGTTTGTGATTGGTGTGTTAAGTTGACAGAGGAAACGTTTTTTTTTTTTTTTTGTATATTTTTCGTCAAAGGATCAACTAAAAAATGATAGTATTAGTGAATTTAATAATTTGAGATATTGACACTAATGTCTCACTAGAAGGAAAAAATCTTTCTAACCTAATATTTTTAAATCGCTATTCAAATAGAATTACCAACTTTTTACTTAACTTAAAGTGTTAGATGTTCAAAAAATGTTATTTGCCAAAAAAATCCCATAAATTCAAAATAAGATTATGAAAATTGATGTCACGCCAACTACAAGGTTTTTTCTAGTAAATATTTTAGTATGGTAAATAGTACGATCATTAGAATAAGACCTAGACTGAGAATTGGAGATCGGCTGCTCAGGATCGAACATTGACATTGTGAACGAGGTGAAAGCTCAACCCGAGCGGTAGCACCACAAGGAGAAGGAGAAATAGTGCGATCACTTATCACTATACTGGCACATTGCAAAGGAGTTCAAACAATACAAAAAAAAACTTACCACTCTTTATTCTGGTCAAGTAGAAAGAAGCTGATGTGATGATTGTATGCAGTACAGTAAGTTTCCTCTTTAGTGAAAACATTCTGTAATGTTTGAACCAAAACTCAATAATTATCTATAACAAAGAGATTAATGTTGGATTAATTTCAAATCAAATCAAGGTTTATAAACAATTCAGCATAGATCTTAAAATCCCGATGGCTAAGTATAACACTAATCTAATATAGTTTCGTAATTTTTAATTGTTATTTAGATTTTCGTTCTCACAATCATTTATTGGTGTACTCAGATCTTCGTCCTTGATATAATTACAAAATTGTGGATCGCGATCTCTTGTCTGTTAATTTTTTTTCTTTCTATGATCTTTTTGTCATTCTTTTGACGAATCATAATATATCACCAAAATTTATCGAACAACAAAAATCGTTGTTAATTATTCGTAATTTCGATCGGCAAAATGTGTGGCAACTAAAACGATCACACATAATATACCAATCTATAACTCTTTAATGAACGCAATACGATAGATCATTTTTTTTGTTGTTGTTTTATTTAGACCTGCATGACCACACAACATAGATCGATGTGGAACGTCTTCTTCTCGATACCGTATTAATACATCAAAAATATTGATTATTCTCTGCGGTTATTGATTTATTGCATCTGTGAATCACCTGTGGCGCCAGCTTCTACGTAATTTCATCGTAATGAATTTGAATAAAATGTTTGTACTTCTCCTATGGATAACAATTTTTTCTTTTGTAATCTGGTTTTGTTTAGTGAGCGCTTGCCATATCCTATTGCCCGTAATTAGTCATTATATGTGTAGTAGGAAGGTAAATACCAATGGGTTTTTTTTTCGTTTAAATGAATATTTGAGAAAATAATTCCCAGAATGTTTCAATGGCTTAAGTTTTGGTTTAAGTTTTTTTTTTTTTTTTTTGTAACATACTGTAGTTAGATATTTATTATTTGCTTACATTACTCTAACCATTGAGAAGGTATAGGCAATTCTCAAATCTTATTTACCAAAACCAAATAAGGGAAAATGCAGACACTGTGCCAGCATTCAATTGTCAATCAATTTGCGTATAGAACATTTTAAACATTTTGTATTTGCTTTGTTTTTTTTTTGTTTTCATTCGTGAGTGATCGCCTACCCAAGACCGCGAATAAGCAATCGATCACCAAATATAGTGAAGACGACGGGAGCTCACCTATCAAGCGATTTAATACTTCACAGGAAAATCAATTGTCCAAAAAATTGTCACTTAAACTTGTAAATATATAGGATTAATGCGAGATATATTGGCTTTAGGTTTTAATCGTTGATTTAATTGGATATTGGTTATTGATTGATTGAGAATAGTTTAAATATAGGGAAATTTTAAACAAATTGCTTAAATCGTTTTTAATTGGACACTTCAATGTTAATCTATTAATTTTAATTATTTATGTTGTGATGTACGATCGGTATTTGATCTGGCCGACTGTAAAGCTCATTTGCATCTTATACTTTTACTATATACATTTTTGAAAATAGATAATAAATAAATAGATAAACAGTAAAATTCCGATAAGCAGAAATAATCGGAACAAGTACTTACAATTCACAAAAAGTGATCTTAATCTTTACGTTTTTAATTGATTTGTGAACATTTCAAGTTATTTTTTTAGAATTTTCTATGTATTTCCAAGCATTTACTATGGAAGGAAAAACTGCTTAAATTCCAATCAAAAAATTAAATTCCATTTTTTAAAATTCAAAATAAATACAAAAGACGTTATAAACCTAAACATCTATATATCGTTGGATTCGTTCAAGCCTCAGGTTTAATTTTCGAGTAGTCTTGAATCTGATCTCTAATCTCTCGATTTTTTAAAAATCTTTTACTGATATTATGTTTTTGAATCAGTATTTTTTATAGAAATGTCTCACCATATCCAGAGACGGTCGGCCAAACATTTTTTTCTGATAGATAACTGGAAAAAAAAAGTTCTCCGAACAATGGTTCAGTAGTTTAGGAGATATGATTTTTTAATGAAATTCAAAAAAAAATCAAAGGGATTTGTCAAGAAAAATTGGGAAAATCAGAAAAAAAAATTTTTTTTTAATTTCTATTAATTTGAATACAAAATTAATAATCATAAAGTTTTTAATTGATTTGTGAACAATTCAAATATTTCGATTTTATCCTGCAAAAAAAAACACGCCCCCAACTTAATAGTAATATTTAACTTACTTTTAATTTATGCTTATACTTACATACATATATGTATATAAAAAAAACTGAAGTATAGGCCAGTATCGTTTAAAGAAATATGATTCGACGATCAAGAGCTTATTATTCAAATCAAATTTATACCCACCGCAAGCTGCTGTATGATTAATTCAACCAGCAAACCTTAAGTACACGCTAATGCATGACAGATAGCTGATACTTAATTCCAAACGTCTCCTCTCCGTAGCCAGTGTTGAACACCAGCGATTACTTAATTATAGCAATAACATCCAAGTAATTTGAATGCTTTTTAATGAACAATTAATAGCGATAGATCGTATCTAAAAGAATTCAAATAATATCCATTACCCATGGCTTTTGTTGTTTGCACAAAAACTTAAATAACTTTTTTTCATTTTTTTTTTTTTTTACTTTTTTAAGTAATATATTAGGAGTGTTACATTGGTTGCCGCGCACAGTAACAAAGATGAAAACAAGAAATTAAATATTTTTGCTGCTTAACTACCTCTTCAACCAAAAAAAAAAAAAAAACAAAAAATACGAAGACCGTTTCGAGCTCGTTAACAAAGTTGTTTTGAAAAAAATTGTTTAAGTCTAATGATTTAGGAAAATAAACACAAACCAACGAACAGAACACAGATCACAATGTACCGGACGAAATACAAGAAACATTGGATAAAGATGATGTTAGATTCAGTTTAATTACATTACGTAAATAGAGGTGCCGACAATAATTTATAGGGATGCTTTAGTCATTAATAATTTGGGTTTTATTGTTTCCTTTTAAAATGAAATTTTCTCTAATAAATTATATAGTTTCAGGTTAATTTTTAAAGGAGGCTTTACTATGCACTTGATATTATTAATGAATGATAACATTGTGTGGTAGCTGGTAGAGCTTCTGATAGGAAAATATTAATATATTCAAAATTTATTTGTTAATTATTTAACTGGCTCTTAACTAGGTTATTATGTCTATCACTTTATTCTGATTTACTTTCGATCCAGAAAAAAGTTTCAATGTCGTAAAGAATTCCAACGCGAATTTCATAATCAGGAGTGCCTAATGAAAACTTTGAAAGATCTCTATGGACTTCCATTTTAATTTACATTTACAAGATAAATGTAAATCATCAAATGTTCAGAGACGTCCCTTATCATTGGAACGACTCTCTTACACTTACATTTGACGTTTGTAAAGGGCACTTCGGACCAATTTAGAGAATGAAAACAATTTTAAAAACTATACTACTACTAGTTACTATACTATACTTGGCCAAAAGCATTTATTTTCATTGTCACACCCCAAAAACACCTAGAAAACAAACGAATTGCCAAAATCTAGTGGAATTCCCCAAATCCAGCGTAATTCCCAGGTGAACAAGGTTCTCACCACATTCCTTTTAAAAACACATTCCCACCCAAACATATTTTGTGAACATAGTTCACACCAAGTTCCCATACATCAGAATAGCCGATAAAAGGCTATTCTGAGAAACTAAAATAAAATTAATCCCGTCCAGACACGGGACACAGAAAGAAAAATTGGAAACCTAGGAAATCGCAATTAACGCGATTTCCATATAGTACAGAAAGTACTAATAGGTCATTGATCCAAAGGACACACATAAATATATAGTACCGCAGAGATAAGGACTTAAAAGCTTCATCCAAAAACATAACCAAATGATACTGTTCATCATACATCTCATTCAAATGCTTGTGATAAAAAGTTTATGTCAATGAACTTACGATTTTACTAAGAAAACCTAAGTATATACGAGAAATGTTTCCATTATTAACCTTCTTCGCCTATTCAACCATAAACCACAAAAACATCCTAATTTGCATAAAAGTTCTAAATGAAAAAAAAAAAAAACAAAAAAAAACTTTCATTACCAATTCCACGGTAATATTCAAAACAAAATGCCATAAAACTATATTTAAATTAATAATATTAATGAGCAGACATTATATACTATGAAAATACAGAAGTTTTGCCAAAGTGCAGTCAAGTGCACCAGAATCGCATAAAACATAATTATATCCAATTTGCATGCGGTTAACTTTTATTTATCTCTGGAATTCTATGCACAAATTTTCACATTTCCATATTTGTTCGTTCAAATCATGATGATGATGATGATAATAATGATAATATGATAATGATAATGATGATAATGATGATGATGATGATGACAGCGCATATTACTCATGGAATAACAATGGAATTATGTACATAATGTCTGGAAAGTTCATCTTTTAGCAAAATGCACTGCATACCGAATCGGCGAACAAAAGCTTGTTTCGGTGACTTCCGTTCATATAAATCAAAAGCGTCTCTTCAGTAGAATGTCAGAGAATTTGTATTGTATGCACCCATAAGTAAAATAACTTTTTTAATTTATTTTTAAAATATGTATTTTTAGTAGATATACACAAGAGGCTACTTAGATTTTATTACATGGCGCATGAAAAAATAAACTTTTGCAGCTCGATTATTATTATTCAGATGATTTATTGTGGTAAAAGTTTTGATTAATTGTCGATAATTAATTGTATACGAATGTTAATGTAATCAAATTATGTAACGATGAATTAGGTTATAAATGCCTATGGTTCCATAATATTATTCTTTAATTATTTATATACAAAAATTAAAAAGAAAAGAAATGAAAGAAAAAAAAGTTGCATTGCACGCTGTCTGGCGTTGAATTTTAATGAGAGTCTCTGTTTTTTTTTTTATATATACAATACATATACACAATGGGGTCTGGTCAGTCAATAAAACTTGAAACTATTTCAGAAAAATCTTTTACACATTGTATCCAATATGAATGATAGAAGGAGGATGCATTTAATGAATTAAATAACAGAATAACAGAAACAAACATCGTTATATTGCCCATATAATCTGATTATCATTCATTCATGACAAGATATTAACATAAATTTTATGTTTGGTATGGATTCCCACACACAAAGAACATTATTAAAGTTATACAAAAGAAATAATAAATTAGCTTTATCGAAAAAGCAATAAACACTAACTTAAAACTCACCTATTAAGTGAAAGACATTGCTATTGAAAATCCAAAAAAAAAAAAAAAAATTAAAAAAAAGACATTTGGAATTACATAACTACTACCTAGCTTACAAAATAATGTTTTTATGTAGTAGTTCGATAGATTCGATAGTCGAGTTCCTGAATTTGTCCTCAAATTCCACATAATGAATGTATACGTAGAGATAGTTTATGAGTTGACCGTTACTTTTGGGTGAAACACTTAAATAATGAAAACATTAAGGTAAAAAACTTGACAAACATTTTTAATAAATTTGCAAATTCTCTGCGTTGTTGTTCAATGTTCATATATAGGCACCGTGTAAAAAGAGTCACTGATCTGTGCCAAAAATTGGTTCAATATGTCACCCCTAGGCACATTTGCCCACAAGCAATTTTTAATGCAATTCATCAATTATTATGCAAAAAATTCTATTCAGTAAATATCTGCGGGCAAAAAAAGTTTTATGGAAAAGTAGTCATGGTGGGTTTTGTCATGGTGATATTTTGCGAAATATCATAGCCTACTATATAGTAGGCTATGGAAATATACATGTAGAAAGAAAAAATCCTCAATCCAAAATTTCTTCTGATTATAACTTCTAGACACTAATAGAACATTTTGAAATCAAATTCAAAATCATGGATCGGACGCTTTTTACAAAAATTTATTTTTAATATTTATCGGAAGGAATTTTGGGTGGAGGATTTTTTTTTTTTATGAAAATTAATTTAAAACCCACCGTGTAGTATCATAACACAAAATTTGAAGTACTATCAGAAATGGTTTCTTGTTTCTTCAGATTTAATGTAACGAATGGCCAGAAGGATAGTCAAAAGGATGGCCAAAAGTATAATTTTGTTCTATCATCTAATCATCTTAGTTCGCTTGTTTAGAAGAGAATGCTAAAATGTTTAGGAATGGAACTGATTTGTCTGGCCTACTAAACTTAACAATCTCGAGATATTTGATATGTAGCTACATATTTTCTTCCGTCTGGAACAATTACAATTTTCATTTTTTTTACATATCTGCTTCAATAATAAAGAAAATTCTAATGTCATTGAAATATTGTAATCTAGTCTAACTGAAGTATCACTAATAGAGTATTTCCCTAGTCAACTGAACGATAACCCATCTTAACAGGTAATATTTTTAATGTCACCATTTCCATTAATTTTTTATAAATTTTCATATGTCTGAATTTACCGAGTAAATGACTCATTGAGTGGTTTCCTTTGGAGCACGAGATCCCGGGTTCAAATCCTACTGGAGTGAAACACGAAAATGTTTTTCTCTGATGTGTAGACTTTAGTATGACACTGGGTAGATGGATAAGACTTAAAAACAGTCTAGAAATTGCATTATCTCAGAAAGACAGTGCTTACAAGTGACAAATGGAATCGCGAGCATTTGTAAGGTTTCCTAGAAGAACACCTCATCAAGTGCTGCATTTCCCAACAATACAAAGAAGATTTTATCATATCAATGAGATGATGGTAACAAAACGGAACAATTGTGGTAATTGGTAAATTAAGATAGTTCTCGCCACGAAAAGAAGAAAAAGTTGCCCGAATTAAAAAAAAAAACAAACAAATTATCTTAAAGAAAAATCGCGGAACGTGTTCTTACGATGGTGACGGCAGTCTACACTATAACTTCATCGACAAACATAAAATGTCTACTAGCATACCTACACACATGTTAACAAAAAAAATACTAATTAAAAAGTGAAATTAAAAATAAAACAGTTAAACAACTAAAACAATTTATAATTCAACAAAAAGTGGCATACATATCTTAATTAAATACTAAAATTATTCTACTCGTTATAAAAATATTAAAAATGCAATAATATTTATCGCCTGGGAAAGTGAACACTTCGATAACAATTTGTTTTGCCATATACATACATAAGTATGTATGTATGTATGTATGTATGTAGGTACATTTTATCGATTATAGCTAAATTGCCCGGACGTGCAATGCAATACTTGCCGGTACCTTTGAATGGCTACAAGGTACTGGACATTGTTCAAATAAAATTAAAAAAAAAAAAAACAAAAAGAAATAGCAATTCACATTATTTATACAACAAGAACCTCCGCTTAGTTAGTAATAAAAGAACCAACAACGTGTTTTTTTTTCTTCTTTTTTTTTCTTCTTACTATAAACACAACTATAATAATAATTGAATGATAAAATACGTGCTCTCTATATAAGAAGTGATCAATCAGATCATATTTCAACATCACAAGATCGCCAATCAAGTTGAACGAGGCGAATTTTTTGAAATTTATATCAAAACAAAATAGCTACATTGTCACTTCATAAAAATCCAACCAGTGTAGATCTCCATTGAAAAATCACTTGTAGATCATTTGTTTCGTTGACTAATTGGTGGCGATCGTATCACTGCGATCAATGTACCTACATTACGTACAATGTACATTGTATTATATATGTACGTATATACATCATGGATCATTGTTATGACTTTGTTATGCTTTACATCTATACACAACATGATTAATTATCTGAATGTTGAATATATGAAGTGTTTAATTAAAGGTAGCGATGTGTTATGGATTTGAAATGATCGTCCAGGGAGTTCTATAAATGGCCATACAGCATTATATTTGATATACTGAATTTGCAATAAATTAAATTTAAGTGTGCAAGACTTGATTATCCATAAAATAGTGTATTTATGATGGGTTCACAGCACAGCATAATAATGAAAAATTAGGCACAATCAAATTATGTCTAAAAATAGTTCGAATAAAGAAAGTAACCGACAATTAGTTGAAAGTGCTTTGAAGTCAATAGCAACGAGATTGTTTGGTTATTATATTTGTCTTCAAAAAGTCAAATTGGGCAGATATCACAGTAGTGATCAATAAAAAGTAGGTTTGACTCATTATTCGATCTTTGACTTAAGTAATGCGGTAGGTTATACTTGCCCACAACGCCATCAATCGGTTAAAATTGGGGCTTGTCTATAAAAAACGTAGGTAGCGTAGGTACATTAGGGTTAACTAAATAGCATAGTCAATTCGACAAAATAGAAAAATTCTTTATTTAATAAGTCACCTCACAAATACCTTAATTATGCTTAAAACAATAACACTTAATTTTGACACTTTTAAGGAAATATATTTTCTCACCACAATTAATTCGTAGAAAGTTCACAATTGACAGAATTTTTATTTACCAATTATTACATTGAATTCATCATGTAATAATAAATGTACACCATTTACAATTACATCGTACATGGTGATTTTATTAAGAAAAATTTCTGTAATGGATGACCAAGATCATGTAGTGTTTGAGTTAGCACGTTTTGAAATATATGTAACTAAGAAATAATAAGAAAAAACATGGAAACGTGTGCGTATCTACACTCAAAGATTGAAAAAAAAAAAATGTCCCACAGCAGGGTGTATGTCAAACGAAAATGTTAACCAAAAGTATTTTATAATCCGAAAGGAAATATTTCTGCACAAGAAAATGGAGTTATTATAAATAATTGTTGTATACACTAACTTAGAGTAATCATTTTATTAAGATATTTTAATTTCTCAAACATTTTAATTGTTTTTACAATTTAAAATTACACTTAGCCCTTAGTTGAGATAATAATGGTCTAGTTACAATAACTGTTCTCAAATCAACAAGCACTTTATTTGTTCATGGAAGAGTTTTTTGGAATCATTTATTTTCAATTATAGTCCAATTTTAAGGGCAATCTTAATTTACTTTAAACTCCTTGCTCGTTATAAAAATATATATGTACACTTCGAAAAAAGTACAAGTTATTTTAACAAAGTCTGCTTAGTTAAAAAAAAACTTTGTAATTCAAGCAATTTTTTGGTAATATATATTTTAGTTAGTTAGTTAGGCTAACTAGGCTGTAGAAAAAAGAAAAATATTTTTACATACAACTTTGTTGATTTAAAAAAAAAATCTTAAAAGAGCACTAGGTTAGTTTAAGTACATATATCCTGAGTTACTTTAATAACATTCGTTTAGTCAAGCAATAAATCCTTTCTATTAATCACCTAGTGAAGTTTGACCAACATTCTTTCAACTAAACATAACGTTCTTTTAAACAGACTAATTACTTGATTATGTAGGTAAAAATGTCCTTCATTCAACAAAGTCAATTTAGTTAAATAAACTAATAAATAGAAAGACTGTTTTACTTTTACTCAATGTATGCAGTTAAAGCTTTTTTCCATTTTGTTCCTCCAAATGCATGTACATTTCACTCCTAAGTCCTGCATTGCATCAAAAAGTTAAACTTTTATTGATTGACCTATAAATTCTTGTTTTTTTTTTAGTATTTTCTTAATTTGCATAATTACATTTTGACATTTTATATCTATAAAGTTCAACCAGTCCATTGTTCCGAATTTCACACGGCGACATGACATCGATCATATTATAATACACAAACATATATATATATATATATATATATATATATATTTGTTCAAACAAATGCAAAACAGGATTTTTATAAATAAATTAAAATAAATTTTATTTGCAAGAAAAGTACCGCCCTATACACAATATCTTCGTATATCTCTTGAGAATAAAATAAAATTTCCATAAATTGAATATGAAAAAGGCACAGTGCCACAGTATCACAGATTTCTGCTAAATACAAAATCTCCTAATGCGCCAGCTATGTGGGTGTCTCCGTGACAAAGTCATAATCCCGGCATAGTATATAATAGTACCTTATATCTTAAAACTATCTATATGTATACATATAAATAATATCTAAGGTATCTAACTATACACCAAACTATATATGTACCCGCATGTTTAAGAAGTTGATATTTTTGTACTATGGCAAATAGAAAAGGTGGCCAAACTGGCATTATAAATTGTATGGTGTACAAAACATATTTACCTATTGACTTTGTAAATAAATCCAAATGGGGGCGGTAAAATTACGGCATTTCGATGACGAAATTTAATGAAAATGTTTATGCAAAACTATGGACAACCTCCATCAACTATTTTATACCGTTTTATTATTATAAAATATTCATATTAAGATATTGTGAATTGCAATTTTATCTAATGTTTAATGTTTATTGATATGGTGCATTAATGCAATTTTATGTCCATATTTAGATGGAAACAATATTTAGTCTATACATAATTTTTGGTATTTTCAACGTAAACTTAGTGAAAAAAAGAGATATTTTTTTTTTGTATTATTATTATTTTTCAAAAGAAAAATGATTTTTTACAACAATGTACGGATTATCCTTTTTATTCACTGTGTATACACATCCATACATAAATGCCGCACAGGTGATAAGTATTGCAGTTTTAAATTCACACGTTTATGACAGTGCACTAAAAACATTTTTTTTTTTAAAAAGATTTTTTGAAAATTAATCCCATCAATTGGTAAATTAAATATATTTATACTACTCCTATATAAATGTTCTACCTGTTGCAAAAATTTAGTATGAAGGATGAGAATTACGAGAAAAAAACAGAAATTTTATTGGAAAAAGGAAAGCAAGCATTAGCTGAGTTTTTTTTTATTGGACACTGTAAAAATTATTGAAATATTTGTAAATCAACTGAATTGATCTAATTTTATATAAAAGATTGATAAAGGATCAGAGGATGCGATACAATTTGTGCGTTTTCGTCCGTTTCCATCACAACTACGAACTATCCAATTTTGATGAGATTTTTCGTCCGAATTCATGCGAATTTTGACATAATTGTTCAATGAATGTTTGATTGATTCAAACGAATTGTGTTTTGTTATTTTACGACTAATTGCGAATAATTGTGTTAATATTTTAATTTTTTAGTGAAAAAAAATAGTGTACATTGTAAAATTAATTATTCGGACGAAAGAGCATTCAGTGGACGGATACCAACATATAGGAATTCTGATGAACGCAATTCGTATGAAAACGCATCTAGTGGACGACCACCCTAAGTGGGAAAACTCATCGAAGAAATGGCAAAATCCTAATATATTCTAGAATTCCCAATAGCCATTTTGAAAAACACTACAAAAATTTAAAAAAAAATTTAGAATGATTACACAGCAGCACATCACATCGTCCGTCCTTCGAAATTTACAATTACTATGAAGCTGTACCTTGACAGTTTTTTTAATATTTTCCGGGAGTTTTACGGAAAATCTCAAAATATCAAAAAACCAATGTCTTTCATCAACGTATCGCGTTAGTGTCGTACCATGTTAAATTAGTATCAATTTTTAGTTTCTAGTTTTGTTAAAATTTTATAATGTTTCTGTTTTTGTTAAATTTTTATTTTTCTTTTCTTTTTTTTTCTTGGTATTAATAAAACATGTTTTGAATTGAATTGAAATTGAAGTCTTTCATTATTAATCATGCGCTTTAACTTGACAAATTTCCAAAAGAAGCAAAGAAAACGATTTTTTAATAGACGGGCACTAAGTTTTGCCATCACAATCAATAAAAACGACTACGAGTGAAATGAGCCAAAAATTCTATCCTTTTTTTAATTAAATTTAGTAAATTCGATACAGTAGGTTAGTAATCACTGAGGAATTGTAGAATTTATAGAAGACATATTTCAACAAATCTACATATTTGAAGAGTTTCCTTTTCCTTTAGCTTTAGCTTCTTTATTTATTTTAAAATTTCTTATCTTACAAAAAAAACACAAATGACTAAGGAATAGAAAAAATACTTTTGAAGGAAGCACTAAGAATAAAAAATATATTTTTTTTTAATCTGAAACGTAAAAAGTAAACTAAATTTAAATTTTGTTGCCTTATGTTTGGTATTTTTCAAATTTCATGCTTTTTTTATAAATAGGGCTAATGGTAACCTAACTCATATTAATAAAAAACGTCATGAAATATAATATTGATATTATAAAAAGCAGCTGATCTACCCTTATACAAAATGACTATCAAAACTGTTTTTTTTTTTTTTAGTGTGGAAGGATGTGGCGTCACAATGATAACTCATTTTTTTAAACTAAATAAAATAAATTAACTATGGATATATATTACAATATAAATAACTGACCTACACCTATATCAATTTTTCCATCTGTTAAAAAGTCATAAATAAGGGTTAAATTAATCCAAAAAAAAACCCTATCTAACTACATCTGTTTTTTTTTCTTATAATTTAAGTTTTTAAAGGACTAAATAAATGACCGATCAGTTTTTTTACAATTTTTAACATACAAATAGAGAGAGGCTTAACTGACCATTTGTATGTTCCGAATGACTTTCTGTTTTATCAGATTATCTTTCTAAACGGTTGTAATGGGATGTTAGGCTTTCATTATTTATCACAAAATTCTGTGAAAACTTTAATTTAAAATAACACAAAGTAGCTATATTTGACAAAGGATTCGAATGTGACTTTTATTTATTTATTTTTATACTTAATCCTTCACCTGTAACATATAGAGGATTAATTTTAATAATAGAATTTTGGTTAAATGATTATTTTAAAGTATAGGCTGTATGAATTGGACGTAGTAGGCATGGACAAAAGGCCGCTAATTAGTCAATGAGGCTTCCACGACGGTGTAATTTAAGTGGAATGATTTATTAGATATTTTCTATGGTGGGGGGGTCCTGTATTTACAAATTTTGATTCTATGCACTTTCAAAAATAAAAATCTTCTACATTTCTACTTTTTTCCAAATTGCATCTAAGAAATGTCAGAAAATGAATATTTTAAAGTAATTTTATATGGGAGAATCCTATAAGGGTCCTTATTTTGCGGCCCACAACATAAAAGCTTTTTTGTTTTTATAATTTTTTTCGATTTTCTTCTATTTAAATGGGACATGGGAAAAAAATTTGTGTATGGAAAGGTGTCGAACGGATACGGTGATTTTGCTCATTAAAAATACCAGCTGCCTTCCGTACACAAAAAAGACTTACACTAAAAATCTTCAAATCTCTAGCTAAACGTATTCTTGAGTTATCGTATTGTCGGACAATTACAGACAAGACAAATTTTCTATTTTCTTTAGTTCGCAAAAAAAAAAAATTCCGAAATTTATAAACCAGAATTCAAATTTCCTTATGTATTTTGAATAGAAGTTGTAGAAGCTAATTATGTATAGATAAATAAATTTTTCA
Source organism: Platyura marginata (assembly GCA_026745375.1). Taxonomy (NCBI): domain Eukaryota; kingdom Metazoa; phylum Arthropoda; class Insecta; order Diptera; family Keroplatidae; genus Platyura; species Platyura marginata. The sequence continues at coordinate 37,828 of JANSTT010017894.1, read as the reverse complement.
TTTTTTCCTCCCAGTATAATTTGTGACAAAAAAAGGAATTACATTTTTATGTAGGAAGTAAGTGGCAAAAAAAAAATTAAAACGACTGCGACATCAAAAATTACTATATTACGAGTATATATATAAAAAAAAAAAACTGGGACATCAATGAGAATGAAATTCTTTTGTCTTTTGTTACATTTTGGAAAGAAAACAAAAATTGTCAAACGCCTACTAACAATCATATTTATTTATTTTTTTCAACAACAGATAGATAATTCCAAATAGAATTATACAACAATATGGCACTCAACTCCACTCACTTCTTATAAAATATAAACCTAAAGAAAGATACAATAAATACAAGTTTTACCTACTAACCTCATTCAAAAAAAAAAAAAAAAATATTAATTTTTGTTTTTTTTTCTAGCTAAACACAAATTCTATTGTATAATATTGCTACACAGTAAATTCTTGTAATTAATATCACTCTATGTCTATATTATTTAATTTGAATGATATCGTATAATAAAAAACTATATTTTACTGTCAAAAAAAATTACTATTTTGGACACAAGAAAGTATACTTAATGGACATATCCAATTTGTTCATTTAAAAGTGGCTATTAATTTGTAATTTTTTGGTAATTACAGTTTATGGTAAAATAAGTATCTTGTATAGTAAATTTAAACATATACGAGTTATGTCAATAAAAATTTGTATATGAATATTGAGTGATCTATTTCTCACGATAGTTAATCGTTTAAAATTTATTCAAAAACAAAAAACAAAAAAAAAATAGAAAAAAAAACTAAAATTACATTTTACACAGAATGTCATTATATTATTGTAGCTAAAGAAACAGACATAATATAGCAATCTAAAGGTGTGGTCTGTAAAAAGTAAAAACAAAAGAGTGGGCAGAAATTAATTATAATAAAAATGTTAAGAAATTTTATTATTCTAAATATTTTTACAGATCCGAATAGTCCTGGGGTATGGCATTAAACTGCATCCGGGTAGAAGAAGGTGAGTCTTCAGTTGAATCTTTAAGGGAGATCATATCTACTAATAAATTTGCTACTTTGAACAGCTATTTTAATTGAGCCCACTATAAAACGCCGCTCCTGGCTAGATTAAAGTCGTATGTCGTGTCGTACGTATCGGACTGTAATCGAAAACAAATGAGTATTGCCGGTATATGTAGGCCTCTTTGGTTTGGAAGTATTTGAAGTAGATTCAATCTTATCTGTTATGAAATCCAATTCATCGATAGAACAGGAACAACGCCAATGATTCAGGCAACAAATCAAGGACAACGATTTGAAGCTAGCAGTATTTCATACCACATTTAGATCATGTTTAAAGTCCAAGTTCTCAAGTAACAGTTGTTAGCGGTGAATAGGTTCCGTTGGGTTATATACAGTATTGAGGGAGTCCGAAACCTGCAACAGATTATAACTAGGGCCAGTTCAGTTCATTAAGGACGACATGACTCATTGTAGACGGACTCTTATTCTATATTAATATAAAAATTGCGACTAATTTTGAGCATTTTAATTTAAAAAAAAAAACATTATTAAAAGACGAAATGGGGGATTTTGAAAAAATGGCTGAATTTTATTTAATGTAAAGACTTTGTAATTTAGATATAAAACGATTTCTAGGAAAATTTAAATATTGAAAATAGAAGAGACATAACGAAAGACAAAATCAGACAATAGATATAGGAACAATAGAAAATTTGAACAATTTCTCTAATAAGTAAAAAGAATTTCAAAAACCATACTTTGATGCCAATATGACATTAGAATCGATTTTATGTTGTTGATCTCCTTACTAGTTTTAAGTACTATTTAAATTGCAGATTTAACTAAAATTGCTTAGATAAGGACTCAGAAGCTATTTGTATCACCTAGTAGACATAATATACATATTAATTATACTCGTATAGAGTTAATTTAAAATATTTACGAAATAAATAAAAACAAGGTTCAACTTAAATTACGTTCAGAATACAAAATGTTTGACTTGTAACTAAATTTTTTAAGAACCTATTGTCTTGTTTATTATTATTTTTTTTTTTACATACATATACATAATTTCTTTTTGCATAACTATGTGAAATATACACCGCAAATTTTATTTGTGCAAAATTAGCAATAATTTTTTATAACCCTTGACTATCTTTCAGTCATCATCTTTAAATTTGAAATTTAATAAGATTAATAAAACAAAAATTTACAATCATTATGATTATAATATATATGTTAACGTTACGTAATGATTTCCTTTTGGAAATGATATATTTTATTGAGTGAGTATAAAAGCACCGCATAAATAATAATGTTCGTGTTCATTAAAAAAAAAGGTGACTAAAACAAATAAAATTTAATTAATAACTTTTCCTAATATAATTATTACAAGAAGATTTAAGAGAATTTTTATAACTTGATGGTAGAATAATAATAATAAAAAAAAAACCGACATCGGTCATTAGCATAACTTTGTGAGTACCTAATCTTCTTCTTTTTATTTCTTTTTTTTTCTCATTAACTATGGCAATATTTCAATTTAACATTTTTGATAATTATGCTAACAAACTTTTATATTATATTAAGGATTGAGTTTGATAATCATTTGCAAATTTATTACTCAATTATATGATGGTAGTACCTACATACTATATATATAGATATATTCAATTATAGAACACATACCAGTATATTCAACTTTGACTCATATCAATTAGCTTGATTGGTGGTAATTTAATAATAACAATTTAGTATATGAACATTAAACATTCTGTAGTAACCCTCATTTCAATAATAATAAAAATACAATTTTTAAAGTTACATATGATTAATATTTTTGGCAATTGAATGTATATTTTGTTTTAATGGAGTTCTCACACATATTTCAAAGGCGGAATCCGAATTTTTACTAAATGACTCGATTAAGATTGCATTAATATTAACTGTTAAATTTCTAAATGAGTATTGAAATTAATTAATTTATTTAAAGTGGTTATAAATAGTTATAGGTGTATAGGTACTTTACATACATAGTGTAGTATGAGATATGATGGGAAGTAGGTAAAGTTATTCAAATTTATTTTTAAAGTTTTTATAAATATTGAAGCAAAACGCTCCAAATTGATCAAAAAAAAACATGAAAAAACTTCAATTTTTTTTCATTATTCAAGGCATTAGGACTCTGAAATTTAAAGGTTCCTATGTTCGAATCCCAGGCTAGACAAAAAAAAACTATCAAATATAAGTTTTAATGAAAAAAATTTTCACATTGTTCGATCAGTGCCTTAACCAGGTGTTGATGGGGTTGCATTTTATAATAAAAATTCTCCTCTTAATGCTTTTGTAAGGTTTTATGAATGATTTTTCTCAAGGAAAAAGTAAACTGTAGTAATTGTGGAATCTGTAAAAGTATTTTTATCTCTTGGATTTCAAATTGATAATTAGAATAGAAAATTAGATAAATTGACGTCGAGCAAAGATGTTGCTTGAATGACTTCTAGAGTTAATTTGTACAAAAAAAATTCATTTGGCAACAAAAATTATTGTTGCCAGAATTTAAATTATTTTGTATGTTATTTGATGCCAAACATGTTTTCGATAATTATAAATAATGAACTTTCAAAAAATTCTAAAAAAAAAAAATGCTCAAGATATTGGACGAATCAAGTATTTTTTTAAGTAAAAATTAATAACCATAATTTTATATAATAAAAAAAAAACAATGCATTTTTTATATTGCAATTTTAAATAGCTACATAATTATATTAAATTTACCAGCTTATCAATATTAATATTAGAAAATAAATTTTTGTCTAATTGTTACATCGTTTATGAACAAGTCCCACAAAAAAAAATTAAAAAAAGGAAAGAAAAAAGTTCTTACGGCCGAAAATATATCCAATCAATAACCACCCAACAAAAAGTTAAGTTGATTGCTTTAATTTTATAGAATACAAAAAAATAAAAATAAAAAAAACGCTTTTCTTGTAATGTTCGAGCGTTCAAAGAGTAAAAATAACAATTCTCCTAGAGGTCAGCTTATTAACTTTTGTGTACATTTTATATGCTAATTGGTTAGTTCAATAAGTTAATTTATTAATGTATTAATCAATACACAAAGTCTATGGTAAATAGCATCCGTAAAAAAAAAATTTATTTTAAAGAAATTATGTTTGTAATTTAGATACTGTTAGATACTCAATGCGACGAGACGAGACGATTATTGTGTGCTAACACAACATGTATGATTGTAACCTCTGACAATGGAACTTGTGATGTATTTAAATAGGTTTATTGCTTTTACTTCTTGTAGGTATACATGGTTAAAATGAGGTACAAAATAGTGACGGAGTACTTTTTGATAATTTTTGTACAATAAAAGATGATAAAATTTCCCTAATCACATGTGATATGTTAGAAATCAATCAACTATTTTGCACGTGTGGTTGCGTGGATTTTATTTTTGCCTATATAAAGTACCTCTGAAATGTTTACTATAATTCGCATAACTCCGTTAATTGTTGAAATATTTTTTTCAAGATAATTTTATTTTAAGAAAAATTTTGTTATCAATATTTTTTTCCTTATAAATTTTTTCAGTTTTCTAACAAAATATCGATAAAATTTATCAATATGTATATGTGACTCAAAACTATGTTTCTACAAAATAATGATAAATTCTTAAAAATCTTCTTAGAAAATGAAAAAAGATTAAAAATAAAATTTTCCTTGAAATAAGATCTTTATAAAAATATTTCCACAATTAAGGGAATTTTTTGGATTAAAGTAAGAATTTTAGCGATACTTTGCACAGGAAAAAATAAAATCCACGTTATGTTACTGGTGTAGAGTGCGCCATTTCGTCATGGTAAAATGGCCTTTTGAAAGTTCTAATGAACAAAACCAGCATCAAGATTATGAAACAGAAACCATTTTCTACAGAACACATCAGTAGAATATACTGGATGAATTTTCGTTTCACGGAGAACATGTCCACTGGAGTACACATTAGGAAAGTAATTTTACTAAAAATTCCAGTAAAATTGATAGAGAATAGATGATTGATCAGATAGTGTCTTTACTTCCTATACTATTCTAACTAACGAATGTAAAGAATATTATAAGTATTTTAAAAATACAACTTTAGGTAGTGAGAAGATTCGTAAGCATGGAGAATTTTTCATAAAATTATTTTTCTAGAAACGTAATTCCAAGTAGAAAATATACTGCTACTTTGTATTTGACCCACATTGCATATGCATAGGCCATATTCTACTTAAGACTGTAAAATATTACTTATAACTTTTCCATTAATATCATTGCTCGTATCCTTGAGTTCCAATTCCCATGCCTTCTTTATTTATAGAAAAAAAAAATTATTAATTGAGGATATAATAGAAAAATTAATTTGTAAAATATTTTATCGAATCAAAATTAGCAATGTCTCTGATTATATAAGCTACTTATTAAGATAATTATCTTTATACATACAATGGTAGTAAGGTACACGTTGTACATTTATAGATTTAATTTGGATTGATTTAATAATTTTTGTTAACAATATTTTTACCAATAATCAGTTCGATTTGACAACATAATCTAAACAATCAGAAAAGTTCCCATAAATTTCAGTGTCGATAATCTATTCTAATCATCAGGAAACCGATTGTCAATTAGTGTAATATAACTGAAATCTCTTTTCCGAAGTTATTTCTATTATTTTCCATTATAAATACATATTTCTTCATTAGCTATTCTCCATATTTACAAGAAAAATTCACAATATACAAACTAATCGTATAATGATCGTAAAATAATATGTAGGTAATAGGTATATCTTCTACAATAGCTACATATACAAGAAGTTACCATTTGGTTTTCTTGAGAAATATCATTTTGATGATCTCAAATAAAAAAAAAAAAAAATTACACACTCGCCAATGTGAAATCAATAACCGATCCAATGATCAATACATATTTTATATTATTTTCTAGTCATTTTTAAAATCAATTTTTGCACCTGCAAGCTATTATTGGTTGTGTGTTAATTAAAAAAAATATATATATATATATATATATACATTCTTACACTCATAGATATAAGTATATAAGTATATATTTTAGTAAGTACGTGAACCGATCATGATATATCAGTGTTGAAACTGTTCTTAGCGAATTTTTAAAATAAAAAAATTTCTACAATGTTCCCATAACCATATGTGTGAGATGATCGGTACGATCGCGTATTGTAACATTGTATCGATAAATAATACTAATGATATTTAATAGATTTGAAAGTTTAGTTGAATGTATCTTATTTATTTCCTTTCAATTATCGGGGAAAAAAAATAGTTATACAAAATGCTTTTTCATATTTTTTTGCAGCCAATAAATCAATAATTCATTTTATAACATAATAATTTTTATATATCATATATTTGATCAGTTAATACATATGGTTATAGTGCATTACAAGCAAAATGATGCTATTCAATCAAATGTATAATTTTCTAATATAAAATTAATAGTAACTATTAAAGAAAATTAATATATTTTTTTGATCGCACCCGCAGTGTAAAATGTCATGATCCAATGATTCATTATACTGGTGAGCGCAAAGGAACCCAGGAAGACTGGAGATAATTTTAAAATTGAAAAAAAATGAACATTTACGATTAAATTTCACAATCTGATAAATTTTTTAACAATGAAAAAAAGTGAATAAACGCGTAAAAATTGATCATCCACAAATATAGCGTAAAAAATGATTAGGTGTAGGTAGTGATATTATAATTTGCATCCTTAATATATCGTTGATTTAAAGGCAGAATTCACTAAGTCGAAAAACATCATATTATAGTACGATTGTCTTACTGCAATGAAATTACCCCAAACAGCCTTTAAAATATCTGGTTGCGACCTATGACGTGTTGTCAATATAAAAATCTAAAAATTGCGAAATGTACTTAATGAATTCTGCTATAAACCAATGATGTGATACATTTGATGATTTACACGGATATGAATTGTAAAAATATGATTATTTAATTATGACTTGCATGCATTGACCAATATTGACCAATTACGATTAAAAAAAACAGAAGGTGACTTCTAAATACAGCACCGTGGCCTATAACTGTTCTGATTGTCCTAAAAAGGTTATTAAGTTGGGCACTGGGCAGAATAATTTCAAATAACCATTGCCGTAAATTTTACATTTTTCTTTTTTTTTGGTTAGCAAAATTCACTCACCTTTAGTTATAAGTTTCGTTACTAATCAACCACAAACCATCAGCATCTCAAAAACATAACATTAAAATATTTTTTGCTTAGAATCACATCAGCATACTTTACTTTTGGAATCAATAATACAAGCGAGCGTATGGTACTTCTCTCACTGTTGTTATAATTAAAATAAGTAATGCCAGATGACTGGTCTAATACATAATTAATTACTATTACTGACCTAATAAATGTTCGTTTGATTATTAAATAGGTATACAAATACATGCCAAACATACTATACTATAATATAATGTTCAAAATCACAACAAATATGTGATTGCAATGATAAATAATACAGAATTTATATAACACATTAATCAGTCTTATGTTGTATTAATTATAATTATATTATAAAATATCCAATTAGCTATTGAATATATTTAATTTATTGTCTTTTCAATGGTGATGGTTTTCCAAATATAACACAAAGATTACTATACTATGTGTGTGTAACCGCAGTTAACAAAGAAGATGCGGTTTCTTGCCTTTATGAATATACAAACATTTTTTTTTTTTATGTGAAAAAATCGATGATTTATAGAAAAATTGATAACGATCAATGGGTCTGTGTTCACACGACTTCTGAACTAACTGATTGTGTGTTTTTTGTAATGTGTGCTAAAGAAATTGCTCATTTTTGTATTGTTGGTTATTGAGTCGGCTTTTGTGCCATGTCTAACATAGAAGCATAGTTAGAGACAAAGAATACGGAATACCGAAAGTAAATATTATACATACGAGTAAATATGCAGTTAGAGACACAAAGAATAGGAGATCACATGAAATCTTACATCATATTATGTACATATGTAGTTACGATGCTATTAAGAAGTGGAAGCTTACTAATATCTGAAGATCAGAAATTTCTCCAATAAATCTAACTATCTATCTGCACTCGTTGAAAAGTGAAAAGGGAATAAAATCAAATTTACCAACTCATTTAAGATAAAACAAAAACAATATGAAATATAATAAAAATCTGGGAAATTTGGAAGTTGGGATAATCTTCTAGATGAGGAAGCAAAATTTAGCTGCAAAGTCATAGATAGTAAAAAAATAAATATTTACCTAATTGATAAAAAAGTTCTAAATCTAACCCTTAATGGGCTACAAATAATTTTATCAAAATAAAACCAATTTTTTCTACAAAATTAATCAAAAAATAAAAATTTCCAAAAGTTACAGATTTTTGGCCAAAAAAATATCTTTTCAAATCGCTGTGCGGTCGGGTTTATTGTGAGATTTCCCCTGAATCTTTTATATAAATTTATTCATCGCGAGATGCTTCAGACCATTTAGAAAATGAAAAGAATTTCCAAATTATATTTATAATCTGATGGTGACAAATGTGTTCTGTATTTAATGGACAGAAACACACAAAATTTCTCCTAAAATTTGGGTCCGCATCTAAAAGATTGTACACGGAAAGAAATGTTATTCTATAATCAAGCATATAAACTTCGTGATTTAAGAAAACTATCCACCAAGAATTATATTCTTGTTTCAAGAATTATATTCTTGTTTCAAGAATTTAAAACATATTTCAATTACTTTAAAACATATTGAAATTACCTTACTTTGTAAATTGAGAAAACATAGTTGGGTTTTGAACATATAAGTGTTAATTCATCCTTCTTATTTTTGGCGCAAAATCGGTGGGAGATTTTCTTAATTTTTGATTGATTTTTTCGTTCCGTGTAAATATTCCTTATTAAATGCTTTCTTATAGAGTATATGTATGTATGTTCTGTAAAAATTTTCTTAAGTAATTTGATTTTGATTCAGCTTCTGGATTGTTTCGACCCCTAAACAACGTTTTCCTATCTAGAAGCTATTTTGCAAACATTTGATAATACTATAGTCAAATTGCAGACCCCCAGCTCATATTATATGTATTTGCATAATGTGTATTAAGATGCACCTAATCGATGGTAAAAATACTTTCAATTAAAAATTATACGAGAGAACATACAGGATTTTAATCGAACATTTCTTAATATCAACTATACGAACATAGAGAAGCCCTCCTCATGTGCCCATTTAATAAAGACAATAATAAATATACAACACTAATACACTGGGTCAGTGCGTTCAAAGACATTAAGAAAAGAAAGAAGAAAAAAAAATATCTAATTAAATTAAGAAAACTCCTCTTGAAACCAAGTACTACTTATCGAAACGATCAAAATGAAATTTATTGCATCTATAAATAAATATTTAATTAAAATGCATCTCTTGTACTTTCTATAAATGGTTAATATTAGTCGATATTTACTGTATAACTAGTAAATATATTTGTTTGCTGTTGTTAAGCATTTAATTATATAAATAATGTTCAGGCATTCTTCAATCCTCATAGTTGACATACCCACTGGTGCCTCTCATCGATGCGCGTATATGCGCGATTTGCTATAAATTGTACATTTAAAGCGGGTATTCGTTTCGTTGGCACAGTATCGATATCGAATGCAATCAATTGATGATGAGCAACATTTACAATATAGAAATTGTTTATAATAATTTTATTATTTATTCGATTCGAAACATTGGAATTGCATTTGGATAGTAATGTCTTAATAAAATGTTAAGTATTTTTGGATAATTACTATAAGCTTTCACTAAAATGTCATATACATATATTCCAACTAGGAGGATCACATATTGCTTCCCTAAGGCCAGCCAGTATTAATTTAACTGGCTGATGTAGAAACATGTCACGGTACATTCACGAAACCGATTATAAAACTTTTTTTTTTCAATCGATTTAAAGATTATGTACACTTATACCTGATGATATACATACATACATTGTATGGACCAGTACGTATGTACATTCTTATTATATGAAATACCGATGCTGTTCTTCTTGTATCGATCGTTTTCTTTTTATTGCAAAATTTCATTCTACTTGTAGATCCCTCAATACTCAATATATGTGAACGTACTCCCGATTATATTCAATTGACATAAAAACCTGGTACTCCGTTCGAAACATCCAACAACTTCAATGGACGACGAAAACGAGTAACGACAGCCTTTTACTACAGTATACGAGTATATACCAAACAACAACACGCAACATTACAGAAACATTTTTATTCTTCAGAAATGTTTGAGAATAAACAACAACAACAAATAGTAGTCACGTTTTGTACATACATACATCAGGTTGTAGGTATTACCAAGTGATCGAATTATATGGAAAATTTGTTGCCCATTAGGTATGGAACATAAATTTTCCGAGCATTTAATATTGGCTCGTTTGCTTTTAATCGCAACGTTAAAGACACACATTGATAATCTTAAGAATTTTATTTTACATGTTTCAAAAATGCAATTCGATCATAATACATAATAATAGAAGATCGATCAATGATCGATCACTTTAAAGGAATTAGTACTAACATCTATTCCCATTTTAGGCCTTTCCATGTTGCAATTTGTCACAATCAGTCACCACTTAATTATTACCAATCATTAAATTAATTTTCTGAACAAATTAACAATCCTGGCTTGTTATAGGAGAAAAATTTCTATGTATGTGTGTGTTGTATGTATTGAAAGAACGAAAGAAAAAAATTGTTTTTAATTTAAATAATTCAAGTGCACAATACAAACGCACTATGAAAATAGCCAGCCAGCAGCCAGCAACCTCATCAATTCCATTTTGGCTTAAGACTTTTAAGAGGCAGAGTCAGTTTATATATTTTCGACCGCGCACGCCAGGTGCATGTTTTAACTCATTTTAGAGACTGTGGGAACCGAACTTAAAAGACTCTTCAACCAAAAATCGACCGATTAATTTATGTTTTGATTTTTTTTTTTTTTTTTTTTTTATATATAAATTTTTTTTTATAAATAATAATGTATAATGTTTCCTTCTTAAACGCGAGTATCAGGTTTGTAGTATAGCTGGAAGGTGTTTTGAGGATATGAGCACATAAAATGTATAAATTGTGTCTACTTATGTAAGGTGGAATCAAAATGTAGGTACCTGTGATATCAGACCATATACTTAAAAGATATAGTGCGGAGAGCGGAGTGTAAGGAAGATGAAGGTGTAGTAGCATATTTTGTAATTAACTTTCTTCTTCCTCTTTTTTTTTTTAAATATTAGGTATAGAGATAAGTTGTGTATATTGAAAAACAGTATTTAATATGTTGTAGCACTTACTGATTAAAAAAATAATTTTTTTAAGTCAAATGAAAGATGCAAAGTATGGAAATTATAAAATATTTAGTATGAAAGAAAAAAAAATATCCTACCAACGGTGGAATATTAGTGTCCTTACTGTCTTAGTAGGATCCTTAAAATAAATTAATTCAAATATTGTTTTCTATTCAAATCTAGTACGAATTAATTTCAGATGTCATCACCAGTGTGGTTGATTTTGTCCGAAAGGGTTCATTATTATCATCATCATCACCAGATTCGACATTTTACAAGCGATCATAGACCATCCACAAAAAGCCACCATCTTATTCTCAAAGCTTTCATTTTCATTTTTCATAGTTCTTCACTATTTCACATCTATTATAAAGATCGTAAGGACCTGTTAACGAAAATTTGAATTTTTGATGTTATTCCGCTTGTTAATTTCCCGATTTCGCAGTTTTATCGTATAATTTCTAGATTTGCGTTCTAGACATTTCTTAAGCCATTCCAAATTCGTTTCTGCTGTTGGCTCGTCAGAGATTGGCATGCCATATTTTATCTTAAAACAATGTCAACTATGACACCTCAATAAGGATTTTTACTATAAATTTCATATATTTGGTTTTTTCCGTCCTTTGGTGTAGTGTAGACTGTCCAGACGCTTTACAAGTTTTACACCTTTTACAACCTCTTCGGGTCGAAATTTAACGAAATAACTCAAAGGATTTAAAGTTCGCTTGAAATATTTATGTAATATTAAAGGAAGTTTAATTCGGTTATGGAAAAATACTCACTTTACCCCCTTTTTAAACTCTTAGAACTTAAAAAATAAAAAAAATGCCATGCGTGTGTTTAGAAACCAACTTATTTACCGATTAGTTAGATAAACTGATTTTAACTCTTTAATAACATACTTGGTTTTTGGTTCCTCTTATTGCAAAGTATCATTTTAAAATAATTATTGTGAGCAACCAAAAACGGCTACACTGAAAAAAGAAAATGATCTTTTTTTTTCTTCACTATTATTTAATATTATTGTTGGTTGGTTTCGGATGCAGACATAGATAAATATAGTAAAATAAAAATTTTTGCACAAAAGTCATAATTGAGGTCTTTTGATATGGTCTTAAACACGCAACAATTCGCCAGAAACATAGGTTTTTGTAAGACACTTTGATAACGGTGTTTCTTGCAAAAATTCGTGTGACTTTTCTTAAAGATTCGTAACGTTATATACAAATTTAGTGTAATAGTATAATATTAAAAAAAAAAAAAAAAAATTGTATTATATTATTTTTATAGATGTAAAAAAAAAAATGTTTACAATAATAATTTAAAAACAAACAAGAATTTAATGGTTCATTTTTGAGAATATTAATTTTTACTACTATTTGTTTAATATTCAGATTAAATCTCATTAGACTGACAATGTAGTTTCGTGTATAAAAAAAATTAAGAAAGAAAAAAAGAACCATTAGAAGCAGAGAACTTTTATTGGACTTTTATGGCTACAGCAATGTAGCAAATGAGTTTTTTTAAATTAATTATTTTCTTGATGCACTTTTGTTGAATGAATTTTAAAATGCATATTTAACGTCTTTTGCATTTATTTCGATGTATAAATTTTCCGATTAATATTCTAATGTAATAATTTAGACTTGAAGCTCGCACACGAAGTCAATCCGAAGCTGTGTATTAATGAATTTATAAAATAAAATTTTTACAATACTTTTTCTCTCGATGAAGTTTTTAGCATTTATATAATATTGGGTAATTTTATAAAAAAAAATCCCAAGAAAAGCATCACAACAATAATATTTTATTTGTTTATTTTAGCTTTCACTATACTTGGACAACTAAATACAATTTTAATCGTACTATCCATCTCAATTGTTATTTGGAGCAAAGTTTTACTTCCTTTTTCGTGTGTTTTTCATTTTCTATAAACATGAATTTCAAAATTTATGTAAAAAAACAAAAAATATCGAATTGATTTGAAAAACAAATCTTTATCGTCCTATATTAATTTGTTTACAAAGATCATGTTATTATCAATTTTCATAATTACAAATTTTTTTCGCACGTGCAAAGACTGCACCAACAATAAATATGTTTTCCAAAGCAAGTCTCCTCATGTTTTTGTTGTTGTTGTAAGTAGACGACCCTCACAAATGACCCGACTTAGACCTCTCATTGATTTTGCAAGGCACTGGCCCAGTAGTCAGCTTAGCTTGAAGCAGACACATTCAGATTATATCTATTTAAATTGCTTTCTGAATTCATAAAACATAAATAGTGAATGGGTAAAGTGTATGTAGGTAAATATCCCGTATAGGGACGTCGTTAAAATTGTGAATCTTCATCGAACAGAATAATAGACCTTACCAAACCATATAAAAAAAAAAAAATATTTTGTGTGCGTTTGTTGTCAGTATGTACCTACAATTTATCCATATTGTAAATATTATTATTATATGAAAGTTTCATTTTATAACAAACCGTTATTGCTGTGACATGTCAATTATTGAATATCTCTTGTAGGTAGGATGTCAAATATTTAAAATGTCAATATTATTGCCAGTGACAACTGAATGACACGTTATTTATGTGTAAGAATTTTGCGTTAATAAATCATTTATTGTAATGATGCCTATAATATTTTTCACAGAATTATTTAGCCCACTTGTAAATAGCGTAACAGTACATCATACATATGTCTGTATGTAGATACATATAGACTACTAACTATTTAAATATTCGTTATTTTAGGTTAGGCGGTGATTTGTCAAATATTTTAATAAGAAATTTCAAATTAAAATATTTGTTTTAATTCAATATGTTTATTCTGTATAAAGGGAATGATGAAAATCGAATTAAATTATGCAATTAATTACGATATATGCAAAATAATGAACACGCAAAACATAAATTGTTAGAAATTAATTTTAAAAGAAGACAATATTGAATTACGATATAATATAATAATACCTATAAGACATTCGCTTAAAATGTTCTTCATTATACCCACATCGTAACGTTATCGTAACGTTTGTGATCGCAATAGTTGTAAAACACCTTTTTTAGAAACGTTAAAGTAATATTTCATTTTAATGGTTCTACCTAGTAGGTAGAACACATACATAACCAACTAATCCCAAAAATAACTTGAACATCTGCGTAAATGTATTTTATTCTCGGCCAGTGGAGTTTGACCTATTATATCAGATCTATGCCCCTGAATCAATAACTATTTAGCCTTAGTTCTATCACAGTTATAGTCAGAGTCACAATGTAACAAATAATCGAATTCTAAAGTTTCAGCAGCTTTGATTCCATATTGCTTTAATTCACTTTCTTCTACAATATTAAAGACTCGAATCTGTTACTCCCCCAAAATGAATTCTTATCAAAATGTGTATTTCCTTCAACTATTAATTTATAAAAAATGTACAATTAAAAAAATACAATACATTCGACAACGATATTTAAAAAAAAAAAAACAAAAAACAAAACATTTTACTTAAATACAAAATGTATTCAAACAACGCCATTATACGATCATGAGCTCAGATACTGCCAAAATAATCACCTGTTCAAAGAGTGGACCACTCACGATGTCTATGGCGGTCCACCTATTAAAAATCATTCGTAAAAGTGTACAACAAATTTTGTGGGCCCCCATTCATTTTTGCAATGTGCTGTGCATCTTTTAATCGACGATTTATTTTATTTAATAAACGAAATCAATGCAGATGAATGAAATGATAATCCAGATTAAGATTAATTTACATGAAACCCCTTTCAAGGTATAAAAAAAATTATTATTCTTGACATAGAGTTCGACTTAATTTTTGTTGTTGTTGTTTTTTTTTTTTTTAATAGTTCCTGATGATTTTTGGCAGATCATTAATAATTTCACAAGACACAGAAGCGAATACAACTTATCGCCGAAAAATAAGAAAAAGTCTATTTCCGCTGAGACTTAACAAAAACGTTTAATTTCTTTTCTATCAATAATTCTAGCCCTGGAGCCATAATTATATTCTATGGACCTTCCATACGCAAATAGAAAAAAGTAGATTTTCAACTCGAATTTCGTGTTTGATGCGTTTTTGAGTATTTTTTTTCTTTTTTTTTTAATCGCGTTTTTGTGCAGTTTCTATTGTAAAATTAAATTCACAAACAACTACAAGGAGGTAGTTAATTGACCTTCTGTCTGTGGTTTTAACGTTTTTTTCTAACTGACAAGTTATAAACGAGAAAAGGTGAATGAAACTCGGATACATCACAAATCGTTTACTACTAAAACGGAATATGTAATTAAGGAAAAGGAGAAGGGGTTTGTTGATTATGTTATATATATGTATAAGTGCTTAGAGTTTAAAATACTCAGGAGAAAATATTTGATATAGTCTTAGAGAATACGGGACTGATTATACCGACGGTTTTTCTTCGAATTATATAGCAAAGGCGTCTTCATTAAATATTTTGTGTTCATGCGCCCATATTTTTTTTCCTTCGTTTTTGTTATAATTCGATTTCAACTAATTTTGAATTGTTACCATAATTTCTAAATTTGTAGGTTTCCAAACCAACGAGATAAAGCGTGGATTGACTATTTACAAGGGAACTGACACATTTTTTAGGCTCTAATATTTTTAATTCTATTCATAACCATATGTTTGAAACTTCCGCTATACAGAATCATTTGGTACGGCGGCAATTAGCTGTGTTGCTATCGTACTTTTTGTGCGATATAATCCCTCCTTATATATTATCTACTCAAAGAATATAGTAGTCAGTGAGTGAAGAAGGCTCGAAAATTGCTACAAATTAATCATAATGCAATTATAATTATACTTAACTATAGTGTTATATATGGAATGTTGGTGAGGTAGGGGTGATTGTTACCAGTTATAGGAGAGGTTAATATTAAGAATCAAAATATACCACTTTCTTCATAATAGGGTAGAAATTCATTTTCCTATCTATAAAAGATAATAATTTTCATACAATACACTAAATAAGTTCTGCCTTTTATCCTGAAAATTGGCCCAAATTTTTGAAAATTGGTTCCAAAAAACACGTCAATATCTTACTTAACGATTTGAAAATGATTTGTGCCTTTTTTTAAAGAAAAAAAAAGTTCACCGTTCGCTAATGGTTCTGTGACCATTATAGACTACTTTTACACCAATATAATGTGATACAGTAAGGTTAATGTTTTCCACATTCCACTATAAAAGATGAAACCGGAAAATTAGAATACTCAATTAAGTCTATGTATTACGACACTTTTGTTTGCATTTTATATATAAATATATTGTAAATTAATAATAATAAAATAAATAGCTAACTCTGAGTCATCATAATTTCAACACAATATTTGCCACTGAAATGTTGCCATTCCTAAATTATGTACTAATAGTTCTGCAACTACATTCAATCAAAAGTAATTAATTAATTTTATTATGCACATTAACCTACTCATTATGCAAAATAATGGGAAGAAAATGTGTCTATATATATCGAGAGTATAGTTATATTTATAAGAAGTGGATGGTGTCTGTATAAGAAAATGGTATGCGCAACATCGGTAATGTTCAAAAATATTCATCGCGCGCCTACAACACTATCAACAAAAACCAAATTTATTTGTTTATTATTGGTCGATGTTCATAAAATTAAGTAACAAAACGCTTTATCACGAAATAAAAACCAATTCGCTGTCAACAAAAGGCTATTCACTCAGAAAATTTAGATAAAATTTATTCAAAATAATAATAAAAAAAAAAAAAACAGCCCACGATTTTTTTTTCCACATCTCTTTTTATTTATTTTTATATTTAGTGTGTGTATTTGTTGGTAGATTCTTTACGAAATTGACTACCAAATTAGTAGTTAAGTTATAGTATTAGAGCTCTACATGATGGTTAGGACGGAGAAAGTCAATTTGTCTTCTATTGTCACCTACGCTCATTAAATTGGTAATAAAACATTTCCGAGGCGATATTAATAACACAATATTGTACACCAAAATATTCTTAAATATTATGGAGATTGAATGACCTTATAGTGAATGTCTCTATGATGGGATTCTTTTTATAACTCTACTCTATGGGTCTTATATTATTTTAGATAGATACACAGTCTCGGATGTAGCGGATGCACGGCTGAGTGTAGGTATTGAAATGAAAACAGGCTTTGCAACTTTCACGTGCGGCATCTTCTCGATGGAATGCCGATGCAATGTCTTGTCTATATGTTAGTTTTGTTGTTTCTCTTTGTCGATTTTTTTTTCTTTTTTTTTCATCCGAAGTAATATGTCTATAGTCAATTTGTTAATTTTAATTTTTCCTCACTGGTTCTCTTTTGGATATTTATTCGTTCTGTTTGCAAACGGTACTGATCGATGATAGTGATCGCAGCTTGATCACAACATATACATAGTTGCATAGCGCACACCGTACCTACCTATATATTTTTCGTTATGGCATGCAAGTAATAAAATATTAGTTTGACTACACAGTCAAAATAAAATTTATATTCTTGCTTTAAGGTTTGTATATTAACATCACTAGCAAATCTTATGGATAAATTACAGCACCTAATTTAAATTTCATAGATGTTATCTGAGAAACTCTAACAGAAAATTAACTTAAAAATGTCCTTATGTAAATATTTCAAAGAATTCATTGTAGGTTCGAATTTTTGGAAAATGTTCACAAGGGATGCCAGGTTTATTTTTATTTTTTTTAATGGAATATTTTGTTTTCTCTTTGTATTTTAAAAGAACCTGCACTGCGTACCAGTTATTAAAAAAAAAAATCGATAAGTAGAATTTAAGTCAAAAGATTTTAAGCTAAATCAAAAATATAGAAATATAATTTAGGAAATATTTAATTTTTTATGATTTTTTATCATTTTTGAGGGATATTAAATTCGAACAACTTTTTTCTTACAGATCGCTAACTTTAATAAGTATATATGTACTCCTAGAGTACAGCTCTCAATAGTTTAAGCAAATCAAACAAAGCTTAAGGGAACAATGAGGTGAATTGTTACAGAGTATTCCAAATTTTGATATAAATGACTCTAAATATATTCAGATTAGAGAAAAAATAAATATGACAAAAATTATAGAGAATAACACAATAAAGAGATCTCTAATAGGAAAAAAATTCCACACTACCGTTATGATGCTACAATTGATTTTATGTATTCAAATATGTACATTTATAACTAAATGACCTCTCCATATGGGTTATATATATGTATAGTCAGTTAAACTGATTATATTTTTTTTTACTGGATTTTTATTGTAGTCGTTTGATAAAATTCGAGTTTTTCTTTAATTCCTACCTAACAAATATAGAAGAACATAGTAATGAAATTGGTTAGAGCATAGCACGCTGACAGAAAGCCATTTCGTTTTAATCGATTACGAAAAGTTATTGTAAATTTTAGTGTTTCTTTCGACCAATGCATCTAAATTAAATATGAGTGACAAAAATGATGATAACCAGTCAGAAGTTGTAGAATTATTAAAAGTGAAATTGTTACCCATCTATTATCAATCAAATATTAATCAAGGAATATTCAAATTTCCCAATCAATCACATTTTGAGCAAGAAGACAGAGACAGCAGTTTATCTATTTTAACAAGAATAACCCAAGTGCCCAGTCGAGAGGATTCTACAGAGCCAATTTGTATTTATCTGTATACCGAGTCAAATAGTCAAGTGTTTATAGACGATGCTTTTGATTTTGTTCCAAATGAAAATCCAAACATTGAGGAATATATTTCGATTAAGGAAAACGATAATTATGTCGCATGGGAAAAATATTCTAGAGAATGTCATAAATTCAGTTTGCAAACAATAAGTTCTGTAAAAGATTGTCTTCATGGAAATCCGATTCTTGATCTAAGCGTAAGTATTCATATGTAATAAGTGATTTCAGTCTTTTCTATACTATAGAATAGACAATTCTAGAATTATATTCCACAAAGTATTGGTACAGTTTTGGCTGGTGAATTATTATGCGGTCCACCGTTGGTTGTTTTAACTAAAATTGATTTACATAATTCTCCTTTTACGGAGAGTGGATGCTCTACTATATCGGATTTTATAGAAGAAAGTATGAGTCTGAAATATTTAAATTTGGCTAATTGTCGGTAAGAATTGTTAGTAATACTGCTTACTATTATGCAATTTCGCTTATGTATATGCGAAATTTTTGTTTCACCCTCTGGAACCTGCAACAATGTTGTTATTACCACAGTTTAAACAACAAGAACACTTACACCGTTAACTAAGAATATATCAATATATTAAATTTACGTGAATTACCCTATAATTACGTATTTTAAAAAATATCTATACTTTCAGTATCGGCTACTTAGGAATTGAAATACTTGAAAGCGGCTTAAGATTATCGCATAGCATAACTTATTTGAATTTGTCAAGATGTAACTTAAGAGATTCTGGTGGAGTTATTATCGCTGATGCATTAAAGGACAACGAAATATGCAAGGTTCGTATATATATATATATATAGCCAATGTCTGATAATGGTACATATACCCTATAATGATTGATATTACAAAAGATTGTAGACTTAAGTCATAATATGCTGTATATCGAAAGTGGTGTACATTTAGGTGAAATGTTGAAAATCAATAATACATTGGATGTTCTGGAATTAGGATGGAATAATTTGTATCCAGATAAAGGTAACAATTTTTATAACATTATTTAATAGCGAAGGTATGAGTGAGACAAAACAAAATGTGATTATTACTTTCTCCTTAAACTGTTAAAAAACTGTACTTTAATGATTAACTACAGAGCAGAACACCAAATTTCTCAATTATAATCAACTCAACTCAATGATAAATCAAAGCAAAATCCTAAAAATTGTACTTTAAAAAAAAAATTGTTTCCGCCCGGGATCGGACCGGGGGCCTTCCGCGTGTTAGGCGGATGTGATAACCACTACACCACGGAAACACATAATGACGCATTCACTATTCGTTGAGTTGCCAAATATAATTTTTAGTAGACACTTTGTCGTTATTAATTTATTTTGTTTTTTATTTAATTTTTAATGAACAACATTTTAGAATGCATAGTAAAGCTTCTGAAAGGCTTACAAGTAAATTTAAATCTCAAAGAAATTGGCCTTTCCTATAATGGATTAATGGGTGCAAACTTTGCAACTGCCTTCAAAACTGTATTGGAAAAACATACCAATCTTCAAATTGTTAATCTGCAGAGTAATAGGTTCTGAAAGAATAATTTGTCTAATTTTTTGTTTTTTTTTAATTAACTATTTAACATTGATTAGACTTTCAGGAGTAGCCGATGAAATAAATACGGGACTAACTGAAAATAAAAGTTTACGAGAGATTTATTTGGGTGGCAATCCCTGGATAGAAACCGATATGCTGTCATTTGTAGAAATGCTTAATGAAAAACGTTTTAACTTGACATTTTCACTTGGAACTGATACGTGGCTAACGAAGGAAATGTCAGAAGTAAAACTTCATGTATAAAATAGATTGTTTTAACTTTAAAAAAAAAATCTTTTAATAGCTAGCCACTAAAGCAATGGCTAAAAGTCCAAATCTAAGAATTATCTACAAAGGTACCCTAATGAATTATGCAACGAAACCGGTCAATTTTAAAGCAATTTTGATGGATCGCTGTAAATATTTGGCCAAAAAACCAAAAAAGAAGAAACTTAAAAAGGATATTGGGTCTGATACAGACAATACACAGTTCAATGAACAAAAAAAAAAAAAAATTATTTTTGTTTTATAGTCACTTCTTTTTACAAATCCAGGATGCTGGAACAGAATACTGTACACGAGATGAATTTGTTGAAATGGCTAATGCGTTTAAGGCAAAAGTAGGTGAACAGCTGTATGCTCAAATTGCCGAAGAATGGATTGTTGGCATAGGAAATAAAGGTAGACAAAAGAGAGTTGATCTTCAAGCACTTGCACGATACTATTTAAGCAGATATCCTACAGTACCACCAGTAAAAAATATCATAGCAACCAAAAGGTCCGGGGAAACATGAATGAATAGACTAGAAATCGTATAAAAAATGTTGTGTATGATTGTTGTGCTTAAAAATCTAAGTAAAAAATTTTTAATTTTTTAAATTTAGATCATTTTAAAACAGTCACGGTTTGGATATTCTTATTAGGATAGCGTGAGTTCGAACCCGACTAAAAACTCAAACTTTCTATAATTAAGGATAATTATTTATAAGGAAACACTTCGTTATAATTAATGACTTCACTGTAATATAATAAAATTCTAATTAGACGCAGAAAGTAATGTGTCTGGGTACAATATTTTTTTCCATTCATATTTTTACCGTGTGAACTATTTCAAGTTAAGTAAATATTTATTTTTTGGTTTCCGTAAATGTTCACATATATATTTCACAAATGTAAAGTGCAGTTCTGGATCTTTTTTTACCATCTATTATACTAACAACAAACCACAAACTGAAGCTCATAATCATATTATATATATATACGGAGGGATAACAGATTTTAAAGTAGGTGATAGGTGATGTTATAAGGATGTGCTAAATTAAAATGTAAACAATAATATGGTTGTGTAGCATCCTTTTTTGACATCTTATATTATGTTGTTCCTTTTTAAATGTAGGTGTAGAACTTAAAGATTTTGTAGAAAAAGATTTTTTTTTTATTTCATCTTTCTTATCTATCAACATAGGCGTCCGCTGACTGAAATTGTTGGGGGGCAATGCAAACATTAACTCCCTAAAGAACATTAAAACGATTACCTCAAGGCCTCAATTTCCGTTTTTAATTGGTTTCGCAGAAAGCCAACGTAAATTGAAATAATTTAGATAATTTAAAAATAAAATATTGCAAAATTAAGATAATTCAGAATTCCGACACTTCAAAAGTCAGATAATGCAAAATTCAAATGATTGAAAATTCAGATAATTCAAAATTCAGATAACTCAAAATTCAGATAACTCAAAATTCAAATATTGCAAATTTTTGCTTTTTCAATTTTCTTTAACAGAAGGGCTAAGTAACTGAGCATTTCTTTGATAATTTATGTAAAATAATTACGAAATTCATTTATTATATCATTCAATTCATTATTGATACATATTTCAGAATTTGAAAATATCGGATTCCTAATTTATCTGAATTTAAAACTATCTGAATTTTAATCTACATAATATAACTTTTGAAATGTCAGAATTTTGAATCGTCTGAATTTTGAATTTTCTAAATTTTGAATTGTCTGAAGTTTATTTGTCTAAATTTTGATTATCGGAATATTAAAATAACTTATATTGGACAATAAATAGAGAACTTGTCGCTACTTTTCTGGCTCCAAATATAAGATCAGAATACTTCGTTTTTTGTTTTAAGTAAAAATGGTTTTTATTCAAGCAGAGAAACATGTTGTGGAGCACGTGCTCCCCCGAGAGGACGCCTCTTTTCTTATACTTTTTTTAGTACATTTTTTAAAGTTTCAAATTATACATACATACATAACTTAGACTTAGAGGAAAAAAAAGAAACATAATAGGAATTAGAATTCACAAAAAAAAACAATTTCTAAGTTTTCAGTTTTTTCAATTAAATTTAATAAAGGAAATTTATCACAAATTTTCTTATCTAATAAATATTTAAACCGAATCGAAAAAGAACGACATTAACATAGCTCTGATTACGATGATTATTTTGGTTTTGTTTAGTTCCAATTACACTCTTTGGTTTAAAGTGGTTTATGAGCCTCCCTAGTTTCATCTGTTACATGGGATTAGACAGGAACTAGTGCCAGTTTTTTTTTTGTTCTGGCAGTAGCTGGCACACCGGTTCTTATACCGGCCTATATACGTATTTCGATTCAATCGTTGTTCAGTAAATTGATAATTGTAAAGTAGTGTCATATTCGATGCATAGTTTAATAGTTCCCACCCTTAACTATACTTGTGCCGTAAAATTTCATGACTTTTAAAATTTATAAACATCCAGACAAAACTGTATTTTATTCAAAATTCTGTCTACATCGGCTCTATATAATTATATATTTTATTTATTTCCTTAATTGGATAAATTCACATATTATATGCGATGTTCAAACTCCACAGGATCTATAAATAATGGATAATCAAAATGCAATTCATAAAAATCAAATGACTCAATCAGATTACGTTGGAATATTGATATATATATACGAGAGTAATATCCAGAAGATTCATTATATAGTAAATAGGTATAGAAAAATACAAAATGCATCTGCAATTTAATAAAATATTCCCATCTGTTATACGTTTCCTTTTCATCACAATGCATTAATAGGAGATAGATTTATATTTTTCAAAAATGTAAAAAATCTTGTATAGTTTATTATATCCTTAATTGTGCTTGACTTAATATGTATATTTTATTTATTATATACATACCTACATATCCATATATATATATATACAGATACTTTACCTATGTATGTATAAAAATCATATAATAAGAACCACCTTGCACCGAAAAAATTCGAATCCTAAAAAATGATGCGCACCCAAGGATTTAAAAACATCTTGTGTTTTTCTCATGAAATCTGAATACATTTGTTTTTGGCATATGTTTTTTTTTTTTCAATTTAATTTCGAAGGATATTATTTCAAGGATAATAATCTATATCTATACACAAAAGTCAATTTTTTTTTTAACTACATTTGTGCTCCACATACTTAAAGTTATTTTGTTCACAGTTGTAAAATAACAAAATTTTCTCATAGAGGAGAGAGAATATTTCAAGGAGTGAGAATATTTCAAGTAGAGAGGGATTTTTATTTTGTAAAAGTAGATAGATACATGATATGCCTGTTTTCGGTAAATTATTGCTAAATTTAACGTCATGGGTCATGTTGTTTACTAGAAAACATGTATAAAAAAAACGAAAACTTTTTTGGTACACAAATTAAATTTCTATAATTCTCTAGATTTTAGGGGGGCAATCGAGAATCTTATCAGAACAAAAGTCCGTTTTGCCATATTCCATCTACAAAATCTAATATTTTCCCACATACATAATTTGAAACTGGATGCAAATTGAAAGGCGCAAGTCAACATAACGTCAGATACTTTAGAACAAAAACTGGGAAAAATTCTTCAAAGCCATTAAAATTAGGCAGAACAAAAATATACCGATAATGTAGCGATAATTGAGAATAAATGCTGACTATTTTTCTTATATGTAATTTTCAATAAGAATTGTGGAGAAACTTTTGTTTGCTTCGCTCGCAATATTTATACCGCCATTCATTTAAGTATATACGAGTATGTATACAAATTTATAAATGGAAGGACTTCTTTAGTTTTATGTTTATTTTTGAAAATTTCATTCAATTCACTATGTAAAGTCCAAATTCAATTTTAAAATTTAAATGAAATATAAATAAAATCGTTTCTTAATCAAAAATCAATCTAAACGTGAATCTGATGTGAACAATTTTAAATAAACCATTTTGAGATCTTTAGGAAATAAAATCATTTATTGCCCTTTTTATAACATAATTACCACGAATATAATTTTTAGATCACAATAAATATAAACTATTTTAATATGTCATTAACAACCGCGCGTCTCTTGATATTTTATGGCACTTATCAGTCAATATTTATACAGAGCTATCATATTCATAACACAATAAATAAATAAATATACAATTTTGGATTTGAATATTTAATCAACCACATACATATAAAATACAATTATGGATATTACATATATGTGGGACCCTGTCGGCAAGTTCTTCTTTTAATTAATTTTATTACACTTCTGTGATTGTGGAATTGAACTTGTCTGATTCTCCATCATATATGTATGTGCAATATTTTGAATTCATCGCGATTAGATGAGTTTTTATGCAAATTACCTACCGACTGAGAAGAAAAAAAAAATTTTATTTTTATTTGGTTTTCGTAGAAATTTTACTGTCAACAGAACCGGCACTTAGATTTACGGACTCTAATGGTCAGAGTCGAAAGCAGGAATCATTAAGCGTGTTATGATTTTTACCAAATTTATATGAATTTTTGTGAGAATCAGGAGAATGATGGAAGAGAAAAAAATTTTAAATGGAAGTTTACTGGCATTTTTGAAAAATCTACATGCTTCTCTGTGCAGAAAAATCGAATTGTCTAAAAATCAACATACAGAAGCCCTTAGCTGTGCATAGTCGGCTCTGATTGTGATTACGGTTTGTGTTCTTTAACAGAATCTTTTTATAGATGTGCGAATTTACTGATTTTGTTTCAATGGTTTCTTAATAAACAATTTATTTTTGCTTAAATTAAACTACTATGGAAACTATGAGTGCCTAATTAATGTGACCAGATGATAATAAAACTAATTAGAGACTTGATTACTAATCATTTGAATGTGAATTTTAAATTAATCCGTATATTAACGTAAGCTAAATTATGGAAGTCTAAAAATCGCCACAATTTTAATAGAAAATTAAAATTTCAGTTTGAAAAATTTATATTATGTAAAGTTTAAATATTTATTGAAAATTTAAAAAAAAATTGGGAAAATTTGAACACAAAATTCTTTTCCTCAAATTTCATTAATTTGATCTTTAAATTAATAATCTTATTGTTTTCAATCAATTTGTAAAGATTTCAAGTGATTTCTATAGAATTTCCCATGTATTTCCACATATTTGCAAACGACCTAAATTCCGAACAAAAATTTGAATTTCATAGTGAAAATTCAATAGAAATTCTATAAATTGTTGAATTCGTACATTCCTCAGCTTTAACTATTTTATTTTTAAATATTAATATTTATAAATTTTAAATATGAAATAGTTGGGTATATTAATTAGAGATTATGAATAGTTTTTTAAAGCGAAGGCTCCCTTAGAAAAAAAAACGGTTCTGCATTTCTCTATTTACAAATTCCTTTTATTTCATATCTACATATAAATACATTACAATATGTATCTACACAAATAATAAGAATGATATTTATTGCGATCAATTTTTCACAATAAACGCCTTAATTCGTTGACAAATATAATATTAAAAAAAAAAGTCATTTCAAATTTGTCATTGAATGATGATGACAAAAAGGATACCATGTCACCAAAAAGACACCATATCAAATGATATACACTAATCGGATCAGAATTATTTATCCCCTTTGTTTGTTCTGGAATTCGATAGGGATTTCTTATAACATACATAGCCTGATGCGTATCTATTGTTGACGTGAGAAAACCATTTGAAAGATTGAAGATATTCAAACGTCTATTATACTAATGTATTTAAGTATTTAGGATGTACATATGTCTATAGTTAGATATTTTATAAAATAAATACCTACCTAATATGAATAAATAAAGATTATTTGATTTACATATGAATAATGCAGAACGTAAATCATTTCTTCAATGATAGACAAATAGAAGGTAATTGAATGCGTAAGTATATTTCTTCATTATTCCGTAGAATTTAGTATTTTTTTTTTCTAGATTCATATACGCGATTTTGTTTGTAAGTACCCTAATAAGATTTTTACTTGAAATTTCAATGGAGTTTGTCCCCCTGTATCGAAATATCTCCGCATCGAATGTACGTTACATTAAATGCTCCCAATAACAAAAGTAGGCTGCGCATCAAATGTTCTATTTATTAAAAGTACGCTGCCACAATTGTTCCTTTCATAGAAAGTTTATTACATCGATAGCTACTGCCATCGTAAGTATACAACATCGAAAACCTTCAGCATCGACATAACGTTACATCGTATATATTTCTTATGCATCGAATGTTTCGTGAATCGAATTTACATATCATCAAAAAAATGGTCCTCCGGTTAAAATTAGCTATTTTGAAGTTTTATATTTTATTTCTAAGTTAAGTTAAAAATTAAAAAATTGCCCAATTGAATTTTCTTCTATTCTCCAATATATGTATATAGAAATTCAATTCAACTTTCTTGAATAAATGGAATTATTTCTTACATATTTAAGTAAAGAGCGTCGAAATTTATCCCTACTAATTTTCCAATGGAGAAAAGGATTTTTTTCCAAAATATTTTCCGATACAGCAATGGAATTTTTACTATATGCACATACTGTTTCAGAATTTCCTCCAATATTTAGTTCTAATATTATTTTTCAAATGATATATGGAGTTGAGTTTGATTTTGCCTGAATCGTATACCCATATTATAAAATATTCATTTAAAAATGTATATACTTAATATTAAAAATCACAGAACAGAATATATAAGTAATTTCACATTAATATTAAAAATTGCAATGTCTTAACATATTTATCTCTTGTAACTTATCTTTTATTCAGAAACATTCATTTCGAAGCGAACATTTATTATAAATTCAATTGAAATTCTAAAATATTTTATTTCGATTTAACTAGTTTTTCAATTGACAAAGTGAATGTGGTGAGGCATAAATTTCTGCAAATAACTTAAAGAGTTTTGCAAATAACTTTTAAAGGTGATGGATACACTCTTTAGGTTGTAATTTTTATTGTTTTTATTTAAACATTAACTATGTATACACAACATAGATTTCATGATTTGTTTAGACACGGTGTCAATATCCGTTTTTTTTTTTAAATCATATTATGGAAATTACTACGGTATACTGATGTTAATATATGAAGTACCTCTACCTACCTACTTATAAATAAAATGAAATGAAAGGAAATGTTAGTATACGCACTATAATTCGTCATCATATTTATGTATTTGGTCATATTGCACTTTTACCAAAACCTACTAGGTACTGTACGTCAGTTATTTGTCTCAAGAAACTCCTGGAAAATATACGTATTGTTCTTTTTATTTGTTGATCCATGTGTAGTGAATAGCCATTTAAAGCTTATTTTAAATTAGAAAAATATAATTTTATTTATCACCTTCCATCAGAGAGTGAAACCGAATTGTTTTTCAGTTCGATTTAGGGTTTATGTTCTTAATTTTAACATTAGGTTCTGGAAAGTATAAGCTTTTCATAAGAAATAGCTAATATTTTTGAAGTTTTACTGATAAAGTACCACAAATTAAATATGTAATATGTTTGTCTCTTTCATTAAAAAATATTTTTATTTTATACCTTAAATTAAGATTTCAGAAACGCACTTGCCAAGAGCATCGAACAATATTTCATTCATTTTTTTTTTTTAAATAAGAAAAAACTCGGTACAATTCTGGCTCTGACGTTTTTCTTATTTTAAAATTTTTTAAATCGTCAACAATGCTGTGTTCAAACAAATAGTAAATAATATCTATTAATCATATTCTTAAGATTTTCATATAAAAAAAAAAGATCAAAAATATTGTTTCCTTTCGCTTGAAATCGTTTGTTTATATTTATTATACGTTTCATTGTTCTTACTGTTCTGACAAAACTTTTTGCGACGTCACTCCTTCAATAAAAACCCAGATTAAAAGCATTAATTTAAAAAATTAAATTAAAGAACATACAAATACTGTAGAATCAACATCACGCTCTCACATTGAAAATTAAAAATTCTTTTTACGCTAATTGCAATAAATTTTATATCATTTTAATCATTATGACTTACCTAGTGTAAAAAATCTTTTTAAAATTCACTTTTTTTAATTTTTTTAACAACACATCACGTACAGTACATCGTACACAAAACTTAAAATCGACTGTCGTCATCACACGAAATGTGGGCAGAGTAGCCGAAATTGCCTTAGTTTACAGTGGTGCCAGATTCAACATTTAACATTATTTTTATGGAATTTAATAAAAAATCCGTTACTCCATATACAATACACGTAAATTTTGCTGATGGTCCTGACATACCGACATAGGCTAATAATTTGTATAGTATAAGGTAGACGTTATTTACATCAATACACTAATATAAAAGTGTTTAATTATATGTATAGTGATGAATTTAAGAGTAATATGGCAATTAAAAGCATTCTATTTATATGTAATCAAGTCGTCCATTAGTCTCTATAAATGATTAATTTCATTAATTCTACCTCTGTCTGCAACCTGTATAGAATTGTATAATTAATACCTATAATTCAAAATCTAGTTTTACACATTTACACCAAACATAATTACGACAAATCACACAAATCTAAACATATTGAAATATATAGTAAATTATTAGACTCTAATTCGCACGGCTTTATGTTCGATTAGTACAATTTGCTGCACAGAAATTACGTAATTTATATTAAATTATTATATAGAAAAAGACATATCGAAATTACCGTCAAAACATTTATGTATATTGTATATAAGTACCTACTTGGTGCAATATTTAGATTATGTTTTATATATTTATAAAAACATTTATCTGGCTAATAATATTATAAATAAATGTTTAATTGCAGAAGTTTTTGTTCAATCTGCTCTGCATTTAATACTCGTATTCCAATTACCCTGAAGAGAACACTAATCTTGAGCAAAGAACCAGATTTATCGTTGAATCTTGTAAATGAAGACATCATCACGTACAATTTTGTAATATAAAATATCTAGATCTTAGCCTTTTATTTATTATTATTATTTCTTATTTATATATTCAGTTGTGAGTTTTTCATTTATTATATACCAACCAAGTGCATTCATTAATGCAATACGAGTACATATCATTCATTATGCTCTCCGACAATTTTATGTCTTTAAATGCATTTATTTATGGTTACCTAATATATAAGCTAAATGTGTCGACGATGTTCTAGTTATTAACATAAAATGAGCAACAACCAATTAATTTAGTTAAGTATGAGAAATATATGTAAATAAGAATCGAAACAAAATGAAGTATCCCTAAAGAAGAGGAAAATAAGTGAAAGCAAAAAAATTAACAAAAAACCAAACAATAAAATTTAGAATTTTAGTTCAGCCTATAATAAGACCGCAAAATTGTAGATGTTGAAAAGAATCCAAAAAGCTTCCTTGGCTTGGCTTTATTGAACCAAAATATCAACATTGTTTTATCTTAAATAATTTAGAAAAGCCAACTATGCAACTAAAAATGACTCGAGATGGAAAATGTTGTAGGTCTGTACTTTACTTGGACAGAAGTATTGGAATTGCTGATATATTTCTAATGAAGGTAGTAATGTTTTACTCCTATTGCTCTAATTTCTTACGATTATTGTAGATTTTTTGTAAGAAACTTCTCTACTATAGAATATTAAGTTTTCTTCTAATAACTAAAACTGTCTATTAAATAATTTTAAGCAAATTCTATTTCTTAAATACATTTTTGTGTACAATTGAGGAAATTGCTTTTGGGACTAACACAAGAAATGGTAATACACACCATTGAAGCAAAAACCAGTGACGTTCCGTATGTAAAATTAATTGTGAGACAAAAAGTTTGATTTTTAATTTTTACACCTTACAGTTACCATAACACGCAACTATTAATATAGCAACAAAACTACTTAATTTATCTCTCGCGCTTCGCCCCACTACCAAAAACACGTATTAGTGCGAAATTTAATTGAAAAAATTGTGCAAAATGTTAAAACCGAAATTATTAAAATTCACCAAGACATTTTAAAAAATTAATTCAAAAATGTTATTTAAATTATAACCTACTTTTTTAAAATCTTCATATTACAATAATCTCATATTTTTATGAGGTCAAACAATTCATCTATCATTGCAATCGTTGTAATGTTGTGTATACATATATATATATATATATATGTATACAAAGCCTCAGCCTCAACCAGATATTATACAAAACGCCTAATGTACCATAGAATTTGTCATTTATCTATCTGGGATTTTAAAAGTTCCATATATAGCCGAGACAGAAGAAAAAAAAAACATAAAACTTCACCATATTTCAATGATCAATAAAATTGTTTGAATTACTGTGGGATAAAATGAGAAAATTTTGCAATCTTTATCCCCCAACAAACATTGGCCGCACGTTGTGTGAATTTTTTTTCGATTTTGTTTTCGAAAATGTTATGATGCGTAGGCGGTTTAACAACAACAAATATTAAAATAAAATGAATA
This sequence comes from Platyura marginata, assembly GCA_026745375.1. Classification (NCBI taxonomy): domain Eukaryota; kingdom Metazoa; phylum Arthropoda; class Insecta; order Diptera; family Keroplatidae; genus Platyura; species Platyura marginata. The sequence goes on along the minus strand of JANSTT010017894.1, from coordinate 6,300 downwards.
GACTCGTATTTGAATATAGAAAAATATTAAAATGACTTTACAAGACACATAATTATGGTAAAATATAAGTCATCGTCATTTTGGTGTGTAAAAACTTTTCTTTATGGATACATTTGGTATACACAAGAAGACAACAAACAATAATAGCAATGAAGAAGAAGAAAAAAAAAACATCAAAATATTTAATAGTAAAAGTGATTCAATTGACATTTCAAATAAATACACCAACAGCAACAACAACACCTATATTATCGTCGATGGGATACATTTCTGATGGTAAAGTTTCTTTTGTGGAATAATAGCTAAATTTCGCCACACCCATAGACACTCCATAAATATCTAAAGCATTGGAGCATCTCTAAGAAACTTTAGCGTTTCAATGAGAATACAAAAGATGAATAAAAAAAAAAAAAAGAAAAGAAATGCTCATTGATTCCATTTGTACAAAATGATATTGTAACGAGCGACTAACAAGAATCATTTGTGTTTTGTCTTGAAGATGATACGTGCGATCTTTTTTTTTTGCCTATTGTTCAATAAATTATTTATTTTTTTCTATATATTTCTTTCGTCAAGCCTTTTCATCATTATTAATGGTTTATTGGTTACAGTAGTCATAATATAAGAGATAATTGTGTGAATATTTATTTTATAAGTAGTTGATTTAAGAAAGAAAATATAACGACCGGCATCAGGTTAAATTCATTGCATTCATTCATCATTACACCTGAAATTGTTCTTTTTGGGATTAAATCATAGACTGCAAATTTGTATATATGGATCTACAATTAGTTCAAACACATGCGCTAAATTTCTAAATTAAAAATATGAACCGAAAAATATAACTGGCCACCAACACTCTATATGCCACATCTTCGTGTTTCCGGAATGTTTCATCATTCAGGTGCAGTTCAATATGTATCTATGTATGGCGCTCATATTTTCAAACCGTGATTTCTCAAAAATGTATTGAGTAACTTAGTACTTAGTTACATAATTTAATATAAAACCACACTCAGAAAAAAAAGAAGGAAATCTTATAATCCGATTAGTGTCAATCCTCTCAAGTCGGACACATTGAAATAAATTTCATTTATTTAATAAGATTTTCCACTAAAATCTATCAATTTAAAGCCTATCCCGATTTTCTAATATAAGCGAATCAATTTTCCATTTCATTCTCGCACTAATTCCAGTATTTCTAACATCCAATTCCTGTAATTGTTTTGTATTCGATAAAGCATTTAATATTTGTTCGCCCAACATCTGGAACAATTGTTTTCCAAAATTAAGGACACTTAAAAAAATGTGCAAACTTAATTTATAATTACTAGAGCTCACTTACCTCTCCTAGTTCATTTGCTGAAAGATTTATACGTTGCACGGTGGCATTTTCTTTAAGAAACTTCACTAGTAAAATATCTATTGAATCGTCAATAGCACAGCAGCTGAAATTGAGGCTGAAAATAAAAGAAAATCCATTACATTAGGTCCATCCTTATGTTAAGTCTAGAAATTAATTTTTGAGGTAAATGTGAATTAAATTAGCCTCCACCCCACAACTAGAAGAAATTAAAGTCCCATGGACCCATACATTTTGTTTTTTTACATAACAACCAGGTTAATCAAGGGTATTCATATGTACGAACAGTGAAGATTTCGAAGTACATACAATTTATCTGAAAAGATTGGCTAAATGCACTACAATATATTCTAAACGATAGATCTTATAAATGGAACACATGCTGGATTGCTGGTGGATCATCTATTCTTAAAATCTGTGCCTTAAATATAATCACAATGCCAATATTATCTAAGATTTTTAAATTGTCTGCATAAATTAAGAATTTTGTTCATAATGTCGTTTACAAATTAAATAAATGGCTACGGTTTGAACACCAGAAACCCCAGAGAAAAGCTTTAAAATTCACAATTTTTTCAAACAAAATTGTAAATAAGTAGAGCTTCAGTTACCTTTTAATTGACATCCTAATTAAAATATGAAGAAGAGCTGCCGCTCCACCAGATGTAATTCTATTTAAACGTAAATCCAAACTTTCCACATTTCTCCTATTGACAATTTTCGCCAATTGTCGTACACCATCGTGTGCTATGAATTTTTTTACTATCATTTTTTCTCAAAATGAATCAAACTATAACATACTTAACTGATTATTTGTTAAAATTATATGTTTCAATTTTGGCATCGATTCCGTGTGTAATGTATCCAAAAAAGCTCCTAATCCCCTATCGCCAAATTTACAATGTGAAAATTCTAACCACTCCAAATTGTGACCAGCTTTATCTAAAGCACGTGCCAGCAACTTCATCATGTACGGTTCTAATTTTGTACTGTGTAATCTATAGAATTAGAAAATCTATTAATATCTCTAGAAACTATAGTTATAAGATGTCAAGATGTTTTACTTACCTAAAATCAGTAAGTTCATAACATTTTTCCAGACCAAGGGCAAAATTTTTAATATCATGTTTCGAGATGTTCGAACATCCTAAAAAGAAATTATTTCCAACATTTTTGAGATCATACGTCACATCAATCTGTTTCAATTCGGACAAATTGGACAGTATAAAATCGAACGGAATGTGATCGTTAATTTCATCTAGAGCCGGCTGAAGTTGATCAATTTTTAATGTTTCAATATGTGGCGCACAAATATCCAATAGATCTTGTACACTCTCCACCGTATAATCAGATGGTTTTAAATTTTCCAAATGATTGGCCAAATATTTCTCCATAAATATGACAATCCATGGTTTTGTGATTTTATACGGAAAAAAATTCTTCCAACGATTTTGATAGCATCTCTTCCAAAATACATCCTCCGTTATGTGTGCCGCTAAATCTTTAATGGATATATTTACATCAATAATATCCAGTAGATAGTTTTTGTCCTCGACATCGTTTACTTCTGCAAATATCGGATATCCACTCCAGGCACTGCCAATTTTTTTAATGCACAACACTCGCAACGAATCCGGATAACTAAAGTCCCAATCCAAATCGATGGCATTCAGTAATTTGTTGGTCGAACGTTTTGTATTATTTGGATTAATATAGGCTCTGTAAGTGTTCACACTAACGGTATTTGGAAACTTCATGACTGATTATGTGGGTTCAGTTTTGTTTCCGATATTCCATTTATTTGTTAAATCGATAGCTATCAACTTGTTGTTTAGCGATAACCTTGAACTAAATTCAAAATTTTATTTTGGAGGGGAATATATTTGTTGATGAATAGACAGATTTTTTCTAAAGATAAAATTCCTTAACATATTTTGAACTTTGGTTTAGTTCTCACGGCACGCCGGTCTCTATAGTTATTCTCCATATCGATTTTTTTTAGATATTTAATAGAGGGAAAATATAGCCTGTCTAAGATAAGATAATAATTTTAATAAATGTAGACAATCACACCACAGCACATTAATCTATAGAATTCGCAAATCCCAATTGATTTTATTGAATTCATCTGTTTCTTTATTGTTTAATTTCAATTTATTGAGCGGGGTGCTCATAGACCCATGTATAGTCCAAATTGTTATTTAATTATCATATTATAAATTTTTTGTACTAATCTGTGGAGAGATGACAGCAACACACACAGCCCTCCCTTCAAACAATTGGTTTTTTGAAAATTTGTCAACATATTGGTGTCAAATAGTCTTCGAAATAAATTGTCCGGCATTTGTTCATCGTTTATTTAATTATTATCAATGGATGTGGTAAATTTTTTACGGTAAAAACGTAGTGATACCGGTTAATTTTGTCCGGTATTAAATACCATTATTCGAAGCTTCCTACCACGCTGTCTTAGGTGGGATAACCAACTAGTCAATAATAACAAGAACCACACGAAATTTTATAATACCGGAATTGATTTTTCGTCCGGTATTGGATTCTCAAGATGCAATGTTTTCCGACAGGTTGAGGTTTCGTCCAGAACATATTTACATCTATCTTCTTATAACGACATTCCCAAGTCTACTGGATATATTTTGGTGTTTGGTGCAACATAAACAATTGCATTTTTTTTAATTGTTTTTTGATCGTTTTTGAGATTAAAGATTGCATTGTATTCCAATCACTGTGGTAAATTTTAATTGTTCTAAATTTGTTTATAGATTCTTAGAAATTGTTGTGAAAATTATAAAAAATTTTTTTTGTCCCACCAAATTCTCATTTACGATTAAAACATTTTCCATTACATTACTTTGTTTATTTGTTTATTTTATTATTTATTTATTCATTTATTTATTTAATTTATTTATTTATTACATCAATGTAAATGTATATTATTATTACTAGCTATAACTAATTTTTACTATAGATAGTAATACATAAATTTTGTTTAAACATTTACTGGAAACAAAGCGATAATCTCTTTTAAATTTTGTTTTTTTTTTTTTAATTTAATTTATTTGTATATTATAATTTAGAACAGTTTAATTTATTTCCTAATTAAATCTCAACGTTATATAGTCACCAGTTTAATTTGTGTGTGTGCTAAGACATCAATAATACACATTTAACGAACGCTTTGCGTTTCTAGTAGTATTTTGTTTTTTTTTTTTTTTTTTAATTTTATTTTTTAATAAGAATCAAACCAAAGCTTATTAAAAATGAGAAATTTTCCATTTTTTTTGGTATATTTAATTTTTATATTTTTTTTTTAATTTTATTTTACAAATCGATTATTTATTTTTTTGGAATTTTGCCCAGTTATGATTATTTTATTTTATTTTTTTTTTCTTGTAAGTCCAGACATTTTTCCCATGTACGCGTCGTGGTAACTTTGCGTCATCGATTCACAAAAATTCTTAAAACTGATTAAATATAAGAAATATCGAACAGTAAATTATTTGTAGAAAGTAGAACACAAAAAGCACAGTACAATGGCTAATAATCATACACAACGCTAAAATTTTCTTTATTTAACCAAATTGCTGAAAATCAATTATTGAGAAATTTTTACCATATATGTATATAAATACAGCGACAAGTTTTAAGACGGTAACTATCACGTTATATAATCTTTCTATGGTTATTAGAATTCTAGATCGTAGAACAATTAAATCTTTACTTCCCATGTTTGTGTTTGACATAAAATCTCAAAAAGCCATTAGACAGTTCCGTTGAATGGATATGGCACAAAATTCTACTTTTGTAAAATGTAAGTCCACACAAATGTCACAATTGTCATAAATATGAAGATCTTTCAACCATTTATTTGTTTCATATATTCATATATGTATATGCACAAATATTTACTTTTATATTGCTTGCTTTGCTCGCTTGCTGCATTTTATAACAGTAATATATAAATTTAGCTAGAATTATAGATGAAAAATGACTTGAAGTATGATCATTTGTGGTGGTATATGTCCTTATCTCTATAAAAAAAAAAACTTTTCAGAAAAATTATCCAAAAAAAGAGAAAACATTAAAATTATAAAACACCATCATAAAGGACATACTGGGTCTTTTTACACTTTTCCCTAATAGGGAGTGGAAATAACAATTAAAAACTAGCAGTGAGGGTACACTTGTTGTTATAATCTCAATTGTTTTAAAATGCACTACACGACAATACAAAAATAAATAAATAATAAATTAATATGGAAACGATTTTCTTTTCGTGAATCAATCAATTTGAAAAATAAAATATTTTAAATTCTAATTTTTCATGATGGGGTTTTTGTAGCCTTTGCATTCAATAATTAAATATACCAAAATTTGTGACATAATTATCGCTTTGTTTTTGTTTTTTTTTTTCTTTTTTTTTTCATAAAGATCTTATTTTTTTTTGTTTTGTTAAATTTAATACAATTTTTACGCACATTTATTTTACACTAATAGTAATAATAATATTTATAGATAAAAAAAAACGATACAGATAATTTTTAATTTTTAATTTTTTTTTTTTTTTTTCATTAAAGTTAATTCGGCGGATTAGCTTGGTTAATTTTGTCTTTTTGTTTTTTGTTTTTGGTTTTTCAAAAAAAAAGATAAAAATATGTTTAAGAATAAAAATAAAAAGTCTTCAAATTCAACAGGATGAGATTCAATGTTTTGGTTTTCCATATTTTCATCTAATAATTTTCTGTGTATATAAAATTTGTGCCGCCAGCAATTTGATTATAAACAAAATCTTCAAAAATTGAATAAATATATTTACATTTTTCTATTTTTTTTTTTAAATTTATAATTTTTTTAAATCTTCGAATATAATTTTAAACACTTTTGTATCATAATAAATTTTTTTTTCTCGGTAACACGAA
>JANSTT010017893.1:0-15496 GCA_026745375.1 Platyura marginata | reverse complement strand
TTTTTCAATAAACAAAATGCAAAATAATATTATATTATAATATTATAATAAATATTAGTTATTTACTCACAATAAATGCTGAAAAAAATTGATTTTTTACTAAGAATGTAGATTTTTGTTGACATTTATTCTCGCCGCATTGTAAATTGAACAGCGAGACGCCGACGAGAACGAGAACGTGACGAGACTAGAGCGAGATCTCGCGACGAGGTCTCGCCGCATTGTAAATGGGCCTTATAGTCGATTTGAGACAATGATGCGTTTCTTAACTTACTACTAGAAAACATTTCTTTGAAAAAAATGACATTATTTAGTGCGCGATGTCTTAAAAGAAAATATGCCATCACCCTAAACTAAACCATCGGGTTGTTTCTTTGTGTTCTTTACTGACAAAATATAAAATTGTAACTAATTATAGTAAAGAAAAGGAAATTTGTGAACAAGGATTCGAACACTAAATTAATAAAATCTTAGTAAGACCTTTTTTATTTAAATATGAAACTAATTTTTTTTTTTCGTCTAATTTAGGCTGTAAAATCATTGATGGAAATACCACAATGGCACTGTTTACGCTACTTTAAACATGATATTCATTTGATGCGAAGATGTCGAAATCATAGAATTCCTATGCTTCGAAGACCGTTTTAAATGTGCATAATAATAAATTATTTTAATTTTAATTAAGTTTTTTTTACGTTTAGTTTTTAATAAATTATTGTGATTTTGTTAAAAAAGAATAATCATTTCTTTTTAAATGTAAAATTGGTGTAAAAGACATAATTGTAATTAAACTAAAACAAATAATGTATTTAATCAACATTATTATTAAATTGTAAAAACTGAGTCAAAGTATATATTTATGAATATGAAAATGTAAAAAATTAAATAATTTTTGTCCCGAAATTTGGAGCCTCTTTTGCTATAATTTAATTTTTTTTTCAATAGGTAGACAATTAAATTTAAATAATAATAGAGCTAAATATTTTAGAATTCTAGTGAGAAAGATATTGTGTATACGTGTTATGGATATTTAAAAACTGGGTTGTTTCACAGTTTTCCTATCGGTGTTATTGGATGGAATACTATTTTACTATCTTTTAGCCATTACTAAAATTTTTAGATTTTAGAAATATGTCTCAGATAACTGCCACGATTTCCGAGAAACGGCTGGGTAAATATTCAGCTATCTCGAATAGTTATTCAAAAAATCTACAAGCTATCTCTACGCCTATAGTTAACGTAACAGTTAAATAAATTAGCTTCACACTCACCTCTTTTACAGTACTTTTGCCTGGTACTCCTATCGATACTCCACCATTCGACATTCTTTGACTGTATTTTGATACAACCGAATTATGTATTTGTTTTGCAATCATTGTACCAAATGGTGTGTGTGGAAGCGGTTGAAGTGTTTCATTCAGATAAGCCGTTGAAGATGATATCGAATCTAGATCGTTATCCGAAACCAAATGAAGAAGTTCCTTGGAATACATAAATTGATTACAAATATTAATAAATAGTTTTGAAAAAATTACCTGTTTAGAACTTAAGAAAAATAACTGCGACGTTGCTTGCCAATCTAAGTTAATTGATTGTGACTTAGGATAACGTCTTGGTATCCATGCTGCGCCATTAATTTTCGGCATATTTTTCCGATTGTACAATGAAAATGGTGAATTGGGCAAAAATATATATACTGTGTACATAAGAAAAATAATAATTTAGTAATTTGGCAAATAACGGGAAGCCAGATTGATAACTTACATTCATCGTGAATTGTAAATGCAGCAATTAAACATGTGTATGGATCAACTACTATTTTGTGTACAGATAATTTGACAGCTGTTTGTAACCGTAGTGTCAACAAATTCCATATTAGAAGTCTGTGATCGGTACATTCAATAACCTAAATAAGGACAAGTTAAATATGATTTTTGAAACATAGTTCCAAGAAATGATCCCCTGAACTAAATAGCAACAAATCGAAAAAATTTCAATTGTTTTGAGCACAAAATCTAGATATGATTAAATCATAAGAACATAGTCAGCATTTCATAAAAAAAAAAACTTACCAAATGTGAATAGTCACCACTTCCAAATAAAACATGATTTATTTGTGCAATATGTTTTACATGACAACCAACTTTAAACGAACTATCTTTTCCGTTAGGATCTGAAACAATTTTGCTATTTGAAGACGTTGTAAGATATTCCTCATTTTTCGCATCAAATGAAAATATTTCTTTTACTGGTTTTATAATTTCACCACTTTTTCGACTCTTGTAATTATGAAGCTTGTTGTCTGCTACAAACTTACTGCCATCACATAAATTACTTATTCTATTGTCTAAACTTTTCTCCATTTTTTCCACAACCGATACATTCGAGTATAAATATTCATTAAATCTGATGTGAATATCTTTCGATCCTCTACAATACAGCGGAAGTTTCTGGAACAATTCAATTTTTTGATAAAAATTTAATTCTTGCATCGCCATTATTTTCTTAAAAACCATTTCTTGTTCTTTTAACGTTAATTGGCCATCATTGGCCATTGCTGCTCGATCCAAATCTATATTACCAATTCCATTGATAATGTCCGAAATTAATTTTTTATCATTTGACTCTAAATATGATTTGATTGCTTGCAGCAATTTTTTTCTTTTTTCCATATGAATATTTTTCTTTTTAGTTAATGATTGACCATTGGTATTGTGAGCAATCGTATTGGGTAAATTTATAATTAATCGATTTGCACTTCCGTCCAAACCACTTGGAGCACTTAAGGAACACTTTAAATGCAATGTTTCTGGGCAGTAGATGCACAAGGTATTGCCAAATCCAACCGCCAATAAGGAACTATCCGATGAAAATACTAATGATTTTACAGGCATATTTTTGTAACTTGTCTTGCCAATGCATGCCCACATTTTGCCTCTTTCTGGAAAAAAAGTTTTATAGAATAATACTTAGTTTGAAGTGTTGAATAAAATTCGTTAAAAATAAACGAAGTAAAGACATATAAGGGAAAATTGTTTATTTGAGATAACTTTAACTAAAGATAGAGTACCGTTGAGGTTTATCTCATTATACATTATGCAAATGGATAACATAAACTAGAGGGTGGATTCATTATACAGCCTTGGAAAACCCTGGCATCATACAGAGAACATCATTAGTAATTGCTGTTATCATGTACTGTCTTATCCTTCGAGTCTAATTTAATACTAGAACTACTAGATTCGTCATTTTGACGGAATTAATATTTATATAAAAATACGATTATTTATGTACATTCAGTTTCAATCCTCCACTCCTATTCCTGTTTAATTTATATAGAATATCTAGAAGTATACATAAAACGTCACTAAATCTAGTGTTAAATAAAGGCACGATTTTAGCCTCTTTCAAACAGTCTGAATGAGTAACATTTATAACATCATCTTCTAGTGCTAAATAGCAAAGTTAAAATCTACGATGGTACTTACTGTATACACTATTAGTATCTTCTAATGACCAAATCTTAACAGTATTATCAATTCCACCAGATGCACATAGTAAATTTCCAACACTATATGGACTAGAAAATTCCAGCGCTGTTAGTCCCTTTTCATGTGGTAATTCAACGTGAGTATTCAACGTGTACGATTGTTTTTCACTGTCAAATTCCCAAAATTTCAAACGAATTTCAAGGGCATATTGTCTATCATCCAACAGTTCAGCCGTAGCCATCCAATCCATATTTAATGCTGTATGTGTAATACATGTATTGTAAAGTATTTTTTCCGATTCTATTGATAAGCGATTTTGTAAGGTTGTGTCTAACTGAAATACACAAAATTTTAATTGAAGAAAAAAAACCTCTGCAATCATGCAACTTACATTAAACAATAAATTTCTTGTGTGGGTTGAGAAAAATTGCAAATGTCCCATACGTCCATTTAGTACTAAACTGGTTGTTCTCGGATTGACTTTTAGTCCAATTGGAAATTTTTCTACATTCGTCTTCTCTTCCGGAATCCAGGTAAAATTTTGAATAACCGATATTGGCTTAAAGTTTGTATTGAGAATTTGAATTCCATTGTCATTTGTAGAAATGGAAATTTTTTGATTACCCTCACTAACCACAATATGACAAGGTGTACCGAACATTCTAGGCAGAAAATCTTTTAAATCCGATTTTTCTATTGTCCAACGAACAAGAACATTTTCATTGCCACCCGAATAAAAATTACTTCCAAACTCGGTAAAGGCAATTGAATTTACCGCTGTATGATGCCAATGATAGAGGCGCTACAATAACAAGATGATATTTATACACAAAATGTTTATAATTGAGTGTATCAATAAAATGTTCGTACTGTCATTGGTTCGCCTTTAAAGAATATTTTTCGCCATAAAAATATTTTTCCAGTTACATCTCCAGTGGCAACTAATTCTTCTTGTGGATGACATGCCACACAGGTCAACTCTTTAAAATTTGCATTTTTCCATCTACAGTAAGAAAAATGTGGTTTCGTTAGATATTAATTTCGTTTGAAAGTTTAATTTGTTTAAAGTTTGACACACAAAAAAAGTTTAATAAAAAAAAGATCTCTCCATTAAGTTAAATTTTTAAGAAGATCCATCCGACACACTTCCAGATTTGATACCTATGAATTCAGAGCCCATCTTGGATAAATGCTAGGAACCTTTTGTGATAATGGCATAATGTATCTGTTCTTGTGTGTAAAGTTACTCTCCCTTAAATGGTCATAATTTATTCACCTAATGTGCAGGTCAAAAACGGTAGAAAACTTCTATATTTCATTAATCAATTACATATAAATTTACAATTGCTTAAGCACTGCCTTTTACTGTTTACTTAGCCCGGAAGAAACAATTTGTTTTTGAATAGTATTACATTATTTTAATGAGATAAATTTAAAATGTTTGATGTTTTGGACCATCTTTCGTGTGCTTTCCATTATTCGTACCGTTCGCCTTTATTTTAAATTAACAGCTAAAACATATTACTTACGTTTTATGTTTGCCAGTTTCATAGTTAATAACGTGCAACTTAAAATTCTGAATAATAGCTACAAAGCTCAAATTGCTCGTTGACACATCGACCAAAACTTTTGAAGAACTGAAGTCAAAAAAAAAATTATTATATAAGATTTTTTAAAAACCGCATAAAATCTATGAATTGACCTTAAATTTGATGAAAGTTGTATTTTTTGTTGAATGCCATTAGTTAGGGAAAAAATTCCCATTTGCATTATTGATCCTTTGACAGATTGCCATGTAATAAATCCATATGGATCGTCATTTTTTAAATCGACAAAATGAAATGTGTTAACAATAGCGCTGCTGGTGTCAAATGTTAACATCTAAAAAAAATCAATTTGATTAAATACTTTTAAAAAATTCCCTTCAATTAGGCGCCGTACAATATTTTTATGTACTACTCCAGATTTCCATTTCCATGAGAAAACTTCGCCTATTTCTGTGCATCCATATAATAATTTTGGATTTTGTCGATAGCATTGTATGGCAATAATTTGTGAAGTGGCACCCTCTAAATCTCGTATCCATTCTCCGGTTGATGTACTGTATGCTCGGATGATATTGTTCCATATTATAAAGAGAATTCTGAAAATAAAAGAGCAATAGATTAGGCGGGATCATATACGCTCTGGATTGGAAGTTGCTGGCAAGGGAATTGTTTAAAAATTTGGTCTTTCTGTGACCTCTAAACGTATACAGTATTGAGAAAGTACATTTCTAAATTTTAAAATTAATTAAACAAAAAAAGGGTCATTCTACGTATTAAGTTACTGGTCACCAGAGAATAAATTCGTGAAAAGGAATATGCAGTAAAAAAAACAACTATAGTATAGGGCGAGATTATTTGGACAATAGATTTAGAGAGAAAACATTTTCAAATCATGAAATTGGAGAAAAATTTATTACAAAAACAATATAACATAATGTTTGGTTATAAACCTCTGGCCTTGCAATATCAATAATTCTAAACTTACTCGCCATTAAATGTGAACACCGGTGGATAATCAATTACACTTCCACCAGCAATCCGCTGTATGGTTAAATTGTCATTATTTTCGGAATCCATTAAATAGAATTGATTGAATTTAATATTATTTGCGACACAAATATCAATTTTTCTTTAGAAATTCTTAAACTAAAATTATTCTCCCGCGAAATAAGTTTCATTGGGATTTGACAATTTGCTTAAAAACACGTGGTATACGACTACGTATTACGAGTATACAAGGTATATGTTCGTTTTATTCATTGGACCACCATGTTAATTTTCGTTTCTAATAAAATATTCTGTTTTCGTAATAAAATAATAAATTTGATTGTTTAAATTAAATTTAATTTTTGTTTTATTTACGCTACATGATACACCTATAACATATAAAAATTTATTTTTAGCCATTAGACATGTTATTACTTTGTTTACCTACTTTAGACAATTTTCCGTTTTTCATATAATTAATTCAGTTTTTTTAATACTGGGTGAATGATATAAATTTATACTACACCCATGCCCCCCATGCCACACGATGTTTACTTTCTGACAAATGTTAACGTCAAATTTCCGGTTTGCTGTCCGGTTTCTTGTGCTGCATTCCCCTAACTTTTAGAGAAACACGGATGGTTTTAAAATAGTGTTTAATAAAATACTTATAGTTGTGTTGTTAAAAATACATCCCTTGATAATATATAACATAATTTTTGAGAATGTAATTCGGTCGCAGTAATCATATAAATTCAGTATTAAGTCAAAAGGCACATCTAAAAGCAATATGTTACGTATACGAGTGCGCTGTACTTAATTTGTTGTTTCATTAAAAAAACTGTGATATTATAAATTAAAAACAATATTATTTGTGTAGGGATAACAGAACTGACACGTATCGAAAAAAATTAGACTGACACATTAAGGTTGTTCCAATATTTACTCCATAGGAAACATAACCTAAAATCAATGAAAAAGCAGCCTTCTTAAAAAAGGAGAATCTCATATTTAAAGAAACTACACTATCCCTGCTGGTTATTTATACAATAGAAGTGCAATCAAACTCATAGAGCAGTAAAAAAAAATATGTTTACTACATTTCTTATTCATATTCTGTTGAGCATATTAAGTACGGTAAATGCATACGAAGTCATCTATGCAATAAATGCCGGAGGCGAAGCACACCGAGATAAAAACAAAATAGTCTACGAAAAGGATCCTTTAACCGATCGGATTGGCATTGCGTCCGATTATGGAAAAAGACTAATGATGATCGGTCGTATTCCACCATCCGACGAAGTACTCTATCAAACGGAACGTTACCATACCGGAACATTTGGCTATGATTTACCATTGGCTGGCGACGGTGAATACGTATTAATATTGAAATTTTGCGAAGTCTACTTCACTGCACCGAATGATAAAGTATTTGATGTTGTGCTCAACGGTGATCATACGGTTATTTCCGATTTGGACATATTCCAACAGGTTGGGAAAGGTGTGGCTCACGATGAATATGTCTATTTTACAATATCTCGTGGACGGCTATTCTTCAAAGAGGATGAATCGGAAATACGTGGTGGTAAAACACGAGTGGAATTTATTAAGGGTTATCGTGACAATCCAAAAGTGAATGCTTTGGTTTTGATTAAAGGCGATGCGAAAAATATACCGAAATTGCCACCATTGGAAATTGATACATCTGAACCGATGCACATGGAACCCGATACGCCAGAGTATATAGAAAAAATTAGCTCAAAACCACGGAAACCTAGTGGTCCTAAACAGGAAGATCCATATGCTTTAGATGATTCATCAGTTATGCTTCCAGTATTTATTGCTATTGGGGCATTTATTCCTGTGTTGTTCTGTTTGTGCAAGCTGTGATTGTAGTACTCGCTATTTATATAAAAAAAAATTGCGATTCAATTTTCTTACATATTTATCCGATCCATTCTATGTTATTTCAATGGGTTTTTGTGTCAGAGATCTTTTTTCAATTTAGGAACTGATGATTGGCGCTTTCTTGGTCTTGCTTTTTTGCAAGTTAGTATCTTGATATATCCTTGAATTATTTTTTTTAAGTACTTCTTACTACTTTTCCAATGCATATTACATATAGTATTGACTATCAGCCTCAAAATTAAAATTTTGCGCTTCCATCACATTCGTTCTCCTATTTTACGTCTTTGATTATAAACATTTTATTTAATTTGAAATATTGAAAAAGTAGTAATAAGATCCTGTCATTAAGTCCTAAATCAAAAATAGCCCTCCAAAAAAAAACCCATTGAAAATGATCGTGTAAGTCATGATTTCATACTTGATGCCTGAAACCGATTGCGATGGATGAGAAACACCGAAAGTAAAATAAATCTGATTCGTTCTCTTTACGTTTGTCGACCATCGTTTCCAGACATCAGGACTTGAATCCATGATTAATGTAAAAGCCGCTCTATTGTTTTATCAGAAAAAGAAAGAAAAAAAAAACTAGAATTTATTTCCTGGCTAAATTAAATTATTTGTAAATGTAAACTATTTCATGGCATTTTTTAGTAAGAAAAATTAATTTAATTAATATTATGAAGGGACTGGTTTGTATTGCAGTTATAGCTTAGGAGAAATTTTTATTTAGAGATTTTATTCTAAAATATAGCCAATTATTTAAAATTTTAAATTTGTTGTTTTTAGTACAAATTTTTGTTTCAATTTTCTAACTTAAATATATTACGATATTTTATATCTTTTATTAATTAATTATACTCACACCAAATATGGTTTTTCAATTCATGTCCAGTCCAGTATCTTCTACGAACTACTACTACCGGGAGAATTTAAAAAGAAAAATAATTAAAAATGTTAAAATCGGTTGAAAAATACGATTTCTGGTAGGCGTCATTTTGATAATATTTTCATCATTTTGCCACATGATTATAATCTTCTCTTCTTGAATTTAAAAATCACTTCATAAATGCCCTAGGCTAGATTTGATTCTGAAGTATTTTAGCTGGCATCTTGCATTCTGATGGTATTAAAAAAATTATATTTTAATTATTCTACTAATTTATCCAAAAAAATCTAAAATTCTAACGGAAATTCATGTTCTATTGACACTTCCAAGAATTCATCCGTCATACTTTAGCCGCGCACACAAATTCTTCTTTATAGTCCTTAGAAGCGAAAAGTGGAGTCCGAATCACCCTAACTATCGACTTGATAAACTATTTAAAAAAATGGTTGACATTCCGCATCGTAGTCCAAAAGTTGTAACTGCTGACCGATATGGTATTGGTGTGATAAAAATGAGACTTCTTCATTTATATTTTTATTAAATATTCGTTAATTATAAATAAGATGAATTGATGGTAAAAATAAATGAGATAACCCAATATGTAAAATTTAATCACTACTAGGCCTTAGCAGCGATAAAAAGTCCATTAAACGATGCCTGAAACAAAGAAATATTTAACAATATTAAACATAACTTTTTAGAACACCGCTAGAATTGAACTTACACTCCTGTATGACGACTCCTGCATCTACCTTGTTTATCTCTAAATTGTCCTTGACCACATTTTTTCAAATATTGTTCATTTCTTGATTTAACATTCATTAGCTTGACTCTGTCATGTACTAGTTGTGCGGTCGGTCGTCGCCCCATTGAATTTGATGATCGCAATTTTGGCGTAAGCACCGGCTCCATCACTATATGAACAGGTATTTCATTTGTTTGTTGTCCGTATCCATTATTTGGTGCAAAATTAAATTCCGTTTCTGGTTTTTTGGTCGCTTTTTCATTCTCTGATGTAGTCGTAGCGGTAGTGGTATTAAGTGGTTTCTCTGTAATGATGATGACACTGGGCGTTTTATTTGTATTTGGTATTTTAATTGGGATGGTTGTTGTTGTTGTTGATATTATTTCTGGCTTTATGGTTGGCACGAAATTGTTTTGTGTTGTAAATTTTTCCGTTGTCGGTTTAGAAGTTGTAGTTTTATTGGCCAGGCTACCAAGTAACGAAATTATTGGCGATACGGTTAAATCACCAGTATCGTAATCGTAGTAATCTTCATAGAAATTTCCGGTATCCTATTTTTGAGAGTTAAATTATATTCAGCTTACTTAACCGACATTTTGTGCATTAAGTATACTCACCCCTAGTGTACCTTCAACATCATCCGATTCAACAGCTATTATTGATACATCCTTAATGTTTACGTGAATATTATATTTGCCGGATTGTCTTTGGTCATATGATGTATTTCCACCTGGTCGAACATCACCGGATATGATACATGGCAGTACAAATAATTGGGCAAAGAGTACATTCAAAATCATATTTAAAAGAAAATCTATAAAAGGAACAATAACAATTATATTTTTGGTAGTTTTAATCGAGCATCTTTCGTCAGTTAAACGTGTGGTAAGTTAAAGTTTGTACTGGAACCGAAAAAATTACCAACTAAGATATTTGAAATATCGCATTTGTTTGCGGATTTGCTTCTGGTCCTACTACCATAAGTAGTTTTCAGAAAAGGAAAATTTACATTTGTTGTTCTTTTTCGATAGTATCTACTTAATGGTTTCTAACAAGAAATTGAGCTTCAATCCATTTGTTACTAAAGTTTTAATAGATTCTGATCAAAGTGGGAATTTTAATTGACCCACACAAGTCCAGTGGTATTTGATAGTCTTATTCTACATATAAAAAGACTGCATACTGGGTACTAAATTCAGAAACAGGATTTTCCAAATTTGTACACGTAATTTTTGTTACCAAAAGAAAAAAATTTTCCACATTTTCTAGCTTTGGGCAATTCAAAAGTTTCCAAAAAGTGTCATACGTTTTTATAATAAAAAAAGACTAGAATTATTTCTATTATTTCTATTTCATTTAATTTACCTAAAATATCTCACACTAATTGAGGTGTGAACTAAATATTATTTGTCAATAAAAATACTACACAAAAAAAAACAAATTAATCAAATACAAATTTCTTGAAGATTTAATATAAAACCGAAACAAAACTCCGATGTATTTACTTAATCATACACTACACACCGAAAGTATGTATCTAATTGGTTTTAAGTAAATTCCGAACAATAATTATTGACCATAAGTAATATTTTGAACTCACAATTTTCAATGTGCTAATGATAATAAATTGTCTACAATAAACTACACAGCTTAAGATTTCTTATTGAACTGCCGTTATTTCAAAAAACGCGAGAATTTTATATATAAACTAAAGAACTTTAAGAAAACTGGCTCTTTATGTGTAAAAACAGCAAAGAACATAAATATAGTTGGTAAGTTGGTAAGATGGAAACGAAACGATGCTATAACAAAATGCAAATTGTATGTAACACATATATGTATGTAATGTACATTAGAAGTTTTTAACTTATATATATGTACATATGTAGGTACCTACAATGAAATTAAAAATAGATCAAAATAATTGAATTTGGTACGTATAATGGGACTAATCGTTACAAAAAGAGTTATCACGTTCAATGTACCTATTCTAAGTTGTGGATGCGAAAAGTTATCCGTTACAGAGTCAAAACGATTAGAAACATCAATTATTTGGTAGAATTTTTTTTTGTTCTCGTCACATTAGGTATTTGAGAACAAAAAACACATTACATAAAGGTTCTTAAAGATATTAAAAAAATTTTACCACATTAAAAAAAAACTATTTGCTACACATTTTACTACCGTTATGTTTCAATGGAGATGAACCACCAGAAATGAGAGAGTGAAATATACTTTAATGATGATTTTAAAAATAACTTTTATCTAGACACAGTTATGAACATAATGAGAATTGGTATTGTGGGAAATCAGGGTTATCTATAATATTTATTCAAATAACTATAATTGCTATTTATCGAATTTAATTGCAGTGCTGTACCATACATACATAGTTTATGAACTCTAAAAGGAGGTGCTAGGATTCCTAATCCCCTCTAAATGGCTGGAGCCGAACCTCCCGAGTGACCATAACAAAAAATTGGGTGTCATTTGTGCCAAAACCAATAAAAGGTCTTGACACTTTTACCAACCAACCAGTACAAAGCAGACAGCCGTAATCATATGAAACATATCTACATATCTCATTATCGATTTCACGCAATATATCTTGGCGGCCCCTTTTCTCTAAATGTACCGCAAAATAATAACTTTTTATATTTCTAAATTACTTAAATAAATAAGACGCGCACGCTTATATGCAAAGTGAAGTGCATTTTGTTGTTCTTATTATACAACGGTAATTCAAGGTACTTACGAAAGAAAAAAAAGTCCCAACATTAAATAACAATTTCTATTTTACTAACGTCCTATATTTTACGAGAATAACTTCAACTATTATTACGTGTCATTAGTATTATTAGCAAAAAAAAAATAACAATAAATGTTAAACATTAACAATTTATTTATTTCAAAAGCTTTATAACAAACAAAAAAAGACACGCAAAGGTTATTGAACCAACTATTCAAGATGGATACGCTAATGATACAGATCGAATGAATGCTGTGGATTAAATCGATATACATAAATGTTGTAAAAAAGTTGGTATTTTTATTATAAACCACTTAGAAATGTATGCAAAAGAGACGTGATTAAATGTGGAAAAACGCGTGTTTGCGTTTGTTTGTGTTGATGGTCGAGCTGCTTAACATAATGCACACACAACCTGTGTAGCCAGTTAATTATACAGTTGATGAGATAAAACAATTTTAATCTTTCTGCATCGAGAAGACAAATTATATAATAAAATGTAGTGACATTGAAAATGAAAACAAAGTCTATAAATTTACAAATAGTAGCCGATTAAACTTAACAAGATTGAAGAAAGTGCTGCGCCACTTTAAATATATGAAGGGGAATTTAAAATAAAAATGTATTACTTCAAAAGAAGGAAAGCTCTATTTCTGTTGGGAAATTGGGAAATGAGAACGAATTATATTTGGGGAACAAGTATTTAGAATATATGTCAATTTATGTTAAACACATCGATTAAAAATGAGATTCCTTAGTTAAAAGTTTCTTTTTAAAAAAGGAAAATTATGGTGAAAAAACCCTCTGTATTTGATAGTGGCAACATTAAGAAGATATAGAAAACGTGTCTGTAAGAATTAGAAACTAGATTGGTGCATAATAAGATTAAATGTTGAAAGGGCAGCATCAGGATCGTAGATGTGATATTGGGTCATATGCTTAATTTCCTTCCACATAATTAATTAAAAAATATATATATAACAACAAATAGATTAATTCAATAAAATTTTTCAATTAGTTTTAATAGTTGATGAGTATAGCAAATTTTTTATATTAACCCATTAGCACCCAGTGTCCTCATGCGAGGATAAGCATAACCTGTCTGTGAGTTGATCTGCCTATTTCCCTCAAACGAGGTCACCCTCTTATCACAAACTGATAAGAAGATTTTGATACATTTTTATATTTATATTTTCATATTGTTCCTATAAGCAAATTGTTCAAACCTTTTGCAAAAATTGCCACGTTAAATAATTTGGGCGCTAATGGATTAAAGCTTTTTTCTTTCACAATAGTATCGGATACTCTATAAAAAATAAATAATTCTAATTGGATAATCAATTATTCAATTCAATTTGCATGTTATTGAACTAGATATTTACCTAGTACGATCTAAAAGTTAAGTACGGAACTTTTACTTTCTTTCATAAAGGATGAAAGTGTGGACAAGTTTTTGGTGCTTCTTATTTATAGTTCAGTAAGCGCAAAGTGTACTCACTTTATTCAGTTGCTTCTTCTGCAGATTATGTGATCTGAAATTAGGGAAAAAAGTTTATCATTTATATGTTAAATTCAATGAGTGTAGAACTTACGTTTTGTAATGTAATTGTGTCATCCATATCGTCCGACAGTTAAGTGTCCTTTAGTAGGAAAAAGTCACTCTTCAAAACGCTTTGAATTGTGATGAAAATTGTGAAAAGTTCACTAGGTCTTCTTCTGCAACGTTACCCAACAAAAAGATGAATTTTCAAGACTTCTTAACATGAATCTTAATCAAAATTTAAGTTTCGTGATATTCGTGGAAATCTAGCATGTAACTATTTGTAATTTGAACGCTTCAATAGATATTCCTATTTCAGAGCATTGTAAAAGATTGAAATGAATAAAATGCAACTTACAAATTTCAATGTAACCTTCTGTGCAACCTTTCTCCAATAACTTTTTTTTTGGGAAACATTTTGTAACAATAAAGAAATTGCCCCAAATTGAACTAATAAACAGTGATTACATACAGAGGAGATGATTCCTTCTTGAGAGCATTCTATCTGAACTTGGCCGGCACTACATTTCCTTACTTACATTGGGTATACATAAATATTGAATTAGAAATGTACAAAGAGAACAAGAATACGCCTAGACCCTTCCTATGATGTCCATCGAACAAGCCATACAAATTGATTCAAAAAAAGTCTTCTATGTCTAAGTAGAGATAATCACCCTTGTGACTTCGTGATGTGCCGGTTTTACAAATTTTGATGATTACATATCGATTATCTCCTCTATATTTGAAAATGCAATTAAATTTGTTGTTTTTCTCATATTTTTAGATTTTCCCTACTTCACACCACAAAACATGAAAAAATAATTGAAATGGAAAATTTGTTCGTACACATCGAAACTCTAACCGTTGATTTACTCCACTACGCAAAGCCAAACCTTTGCTATACATTGATTACAGACTCAATGTATGAAGCAATTTTACAATATAAACTATTTCGAGAAATCGATCAATTATCCTATTTCCTTATTAAAATCGAAGAATTTGAGGATTTACTTATGCCCAGTAATTCAATAGTAGAATGTCTATTGGAAGCAAGAAAATCCGGATGTCAAACATATTTGATTTATTTAGCAAATGGCATTCAAACGGAAAGATTTGTACAATTTATCGATAAGTATGATTTTGATCTATTTCCAAATTAGATTAGTTTTAATTTATGTCTTCCTACATCCAGATATCGGATCATAAACACAAGATCAAAATTTATCATATTGCACGATTATCGACTTTTTACACGAAAACTTCATTATATTTGGAAGCGAATTGTCAATGTATTGTTTGTACGACAATACGATCGAAGTCATCGAGGAAATATCAGCACTGGCAGTTTGTTTGAATTGAGTACGGTTCCATTTCCGTTGCCAATAAAAGAAGTGTATGTTGCGAAACAATTAGACTTTTGGCGTTCGGGTAGATATAGTCAAAAGACAAAATTATTTCCCGATAAAATATTTAACTTGAAAGGTACTTCAATTTCGGTAGGATCTTAGCTGAAAGTATTTGGCTTCCATAACTCTTCTAATTCTCCTTAATTTTCTTGGTACATTAAGGATACACATTGTTTAACACTCCATCGTCGGGAGCACCTGATCTCTCAGACACAACCATAATTTATCTATATA
>JANSTT010017892.1:0-15497 GCA_026745375.1 Platyura marginata | reverse complement strand
CTGGGTATTCTGCAAGCTTAATTATCCATAGAGAAATTCTTTTGCAGAATACCCAGTTTTGAATTGCATATTTTGATGATTTTCTCGATATTTTGTTAGAATTTATAAGCCAAGAAAGATTGGAAATAAAATTTTACTTTAAGTAAGATTATCTTAGTTATAATATTAAAGCAATTAGTGAAGTTAGGCGGATTAAAGTAAGAATTTCAAAGGTACTTTGTATAAGGAAAAATAAAGCCCACGCTACGTCACTGATCTTCATAATTGGATCCCTATTAGCTAAACTGTCACTATAGCTGCTTGTTTATCATTTTTATCGTTTCAGCTGTTTCTAATTATCGGGAATTTCGTTATCAACCAATTTCCAAAATTTATTATTACAAAATGTCAAAATCCTCTTTGCCAAACATGTCTATTTCCTATATTTTGTGAATATGTGAATTGAAATATCTTTCCGGCTCGTTTATTTCTATTAAATTATTTACAAAACACAATTACCTCTAAGTTACAATCAATTCAAATCTCTATTAAGCAAATTTATTCTCGATAAACTCTCAAAAAGAGTTCACTGACGCTGTTATATTTATATGTGTATGAGAACCACATATAACCTACCGTCGTTTCTTATTAGAATATTATTATAATGAATGTAAAAGCTTTTCTATAAGCTTTTGTTTACACAAAACTAAAGCGAAATATTGAAAATTCAATTAAAATTATCTTACGCCTTAGACTTTTGGAACATAATATTTTCTTAAGTAATTGGTAACGATCAATTATATTTTGTTTTTGGAAAATATATTTGTAGCCGCCTCTAACCGATAAAAAGCATTCTCTCTCTCGCAGTCGCAATACATTTATGAATTGTGCTTCCGTACTATGTAATATTGTAATGTATACAATATAAAGAAAAGACTGAGAATGCCGAAACATTTTACTCGACAAACAAAACTTAAATTAGCACCATCAATTATATTTTTGAAAATAGATATACTTCTTAAGTATAAGATACGCAAGTTCTATATATATATACACGATGGGTATAAATGGCATCTTGATTGCTTAGTTTTCTTTTACTTTTGAAATTATATAATGTAGTGGAAGATAAGTGTAATGGGGTTTTTGGTATTTTATTATGGGAATACAAAGTTTTTGATTGTTGTTTATCGAAAAGCAATTTGCCATGTTCTGTTTTCGTTCCGCCTTTGCCCTTTTCTTACTACATACTTACATAGTTACATACATACTTATATACATATATATTAAGATAAATTTTGTCGATTACAAATTTTCCGCAACACAATTTCAGTTTTGGTGTTCGGAAAAAGTTTTTGGAAAATTCAAAAATGAAAATTTAGAATTTTCCAAAAACTTTTTCCGACTATAAATAATATCCGACATTTATCTCTTTCTCCTGTAGGAATTTCACAAAATTGTAATTTTTCGTAATAAGTAAATATATGTAGGTAGGTACATACCAACAACTTATATATATATAGAGTTCAATTAGTGCCTAATGGGAGTTTCGTCAATTTCGAAAGTTATCTATTTTAAATGAATGTCCGCGTGTTTATACATCTTGCAATTTGAAAATTCTTATTTCAATGGTAGACACATATTTTCATTATTTTAAAGATAATTTTGGGTATTATTTGTTCATATGTTTTTTGTTTTTTTTTTTTTTCTTTCTTAGGAAAAATAATGTTTTCTCTTTAGTTCTATAAGTATAAGATTAATGAGACACACTACATACATATATTACTAATATTGTGTAAGAAGTGAACGTATATAGAATATAATACACAGGCAAACATAACATAAAATGTTATTGATGGAAGATTTGGCTCGGTTATGGCACATCTTATATATCTTAATTATCAGACAGTAGTGTCAGCGTTGGTATTTATTTTTTTTCCTTCTTTCTTTTTCGTTTTGTTTGTATTTATCAATTTATCTTGTACTCAAAAAAAAAAAAAAAAAAATGAAAAAAAAATTGTCATTCTTCGCTAAGCGTAGTTAAAATATGACAAGTGGTAGTGATCGATGTAATAATTTCATTTTTACCGGTATAGTTTAGTTTTTTAGGTTTTTCTTTTTCTATTTTTTTTTTTTTTTTTGTATTTAATGGATTTTTAAACATGATTTTATGTTTTATGTCAAAACTTTTAGCCAAAACATCTTTTAAGTACCTCCGCCTACGTTTTAATTTTTCTTCTTTCGTTTATATTTTTGTAAAAATTGTGATCTTCGAATACCAGAAAAGATTCCATTATTTTGCATATTTTTCAAATTAAATTACGTTCAAAATGTTGTTCCGAAATTATGCAATTAAATTTAAATTACATATTGGACTTTTGTTTTGCATTGTGATTTTGTCTTATTTTTATTGATGGAATCGAAGCATCATTGGATTTATCACTTAACACAACTTTGCCATCTAGCAAATTTGACATTTTAACAAATCTACTGCACAAATTTGTTAACATTTCGTATCGTTCTTCATCATATTGAACTGAAACTATCTCTTCTTTATCGACTATATTTCTCATTGTGATCTGTCAAATATAATTTTTCATCTGTCAATTCTTTATTTATTTAATTTTATTTGGAAAAATATTTCTAATATTTACTTACATTTTGGCACTATAAAATTCTCACTTGAAACAAAAAAAAATGGCGCATATCAACAAATTTGCCAATTTAGCAGTAATTCAATAGTTACCGACAAATCGACACATTTATTAGTAAAATAGTATGGTTAGCAACAAATTTTTGATAGACAATACAAATTCGACAAATCTGTTGAAGAAAATCGCATATTGGCGATACGTGATAAAGCCACAGGTCAAATAGCAACCTCCCTATCTGACAAATAATCAAATAATGACAAATAATCCAAATGTGTTCCATTAAAAATATCAACACACATCTTGTTAGTGTACCCTTAACGTACTACGATGTGCCTCTGAGGCAAATTTAACTTTAAAGTCCTAATTAATTATGTTAATAATATTGATTTATGTATCAGTTTTAACAAAAAATATGTATTACGGGATATGTCCACGCTTTAACTTTATATTTGAAAACACTAAAACGTTACAAATACTACATACTAACTACTACTATGTGCTTCATTTATTTTCTTAAATTGAATAAAAAATTACATCAAAAAATCCAACAATTCATACACCATTCTCTGTTAAAAGGATTCAACTAACCAATTAATCCAACAGAAAGCATCCAAGAAAGTATAGTTAACTTTAAACTTCAGTTGAAGAAATTCGTTCAAATAAACTTCTAACTATTCCAATTGATTGGCGCTTAGTCAGGGATGAGGTGGGCTGACCTGACCAATTGGAAATAGGTAGTTGTCGGGGTCACCAATTGAAGAGACTTGCCTCTTTGTATAAATAACTTTGAGAAGTTTATTCTCTTTAAATAAATTTCTTTTATATTTCACACACTTTAACTCCTTTACTTCATTTCCTTAAAACATTGAGTAACTTTTTAAAAAACGTAAAAAAATCTAATCAAAATGTTCTTAGCCCCAACCTCTCCTGATTTTTCGATTTCCTTTCTAAAAATTAATATAATTTTTTCCTAAAATAAGTTGACCTTAGAATTATTAATAATTCTCTCAGGTGGCACCCTCTTGAATAGTGTACCTATAAGTAATGTTCATTCAGCTTTTCTGTCACCTTTAATTCTTTGCTTGAGCAGCGCACAGGGTGTCATCACATAAGGAATTTAGTATGGTATTTGTGGGGTTTAATTAATTATTAAGTTGAGATGTTTTTATCGATTTATTACAATTTCTTATATAATAAAAAAGAACCAAAAAGTAACCAAACAATGAAAGGTATCTATATAAAGAGTGTGGAAATGGTTTCCACTTTGATTTGCTTCGAAAAACTACCCCTTTTTATCTATCTGTATATATATTGATTTATTTTTTGACAAACATTAACGAATCCTTTTCCTTAACTGTTAAATATACATTCGACACCTTAGACGCAGCCACAAGAGCAAGAGAAATTCTAAATGGAGCCGACATATACTCTGGATGCTGTACACTGAAGATTGACTATGCCAAGGTGAGTTTATTTTTAAGTTTGTAGAGGATAATTGATTTTTGTGTTGCGCGCGATCATTATTTCACTTTGTATATAAAAGATAAAAGTTTTTTTTTTTTTTTTGTATAAAATTGAATTTAGTTAATCACTGTGTCGACAATGTCTCATTTATCAAAACATTTTTATTTACAAGAGAGAGAAAAAAAAAAAAAGTTCATGACATCTTAAGCTGTGTAACACAAACATACACATTTTGTGGTTTTGTATGTGGCAATTTCGGTATTTAGTCTTTTAGTATTAAGTTTTCGTTTTTCCTTCAACGAATTATTTTAACATTAAAGTTGAGAAAATAAATTGGCGGAAAACATTGAAAACCCTAATTTAATTTTCTTCTGAAGAGGGTTTAAATGGCGACGAAATTGAAAATTTATTTTTGCACCTTTTTTTTCCTTTCTTTTCTTTTTCTCTTTGGTTTATGTTTTGTTTTTTTTATTTCCTTTATTTTCTTCGAAAATGTTCCAATAAAAGTAAAAAGTTTTTTTTCGCTTATTTGTTTGATTCACATAAATATTTGTAAGGTGTCATTTTTAATCATCTACTCCAATCCAACTACCTACATTACATAACATACTTTACAGTGCTGTGCATAAATATAAATGTAAGGCATATTTTGTATGAAACTAAACTAGAAACTAAAGAAATTTATTACTTCGCACCTTTAAAAATCACATTCCATTAGTTTTTGATTTTAATGGGTCATTTCATAAGTTTGAATTTTTTGCACAACAGGGTATCCTTAAATCCTGCAGCTGCCCCTATTTCCCTTCCATATTTTCATTTAATAATAATAAATAATTGCATTCATAGATTTCTCAGATATTCAATCCTAGCAAGTAGTAGAAATTACTGAATTAAGACTTTTTCATACAAAATATGCCTTACAGGTGTATCTTTAGGGACAGCACTGTAGTTAATACATTTCTTTTTCTTTTTCGATTAAAACTTCCTGTCCTATGGTATATTTAGTAATTTAACCCTTTACCGATACTTGTATGTCGAAGATAGCTTTAATGCATTGCATGCCAAGGTGTTTTGGTGAAATTTAAGAGGGGGCGGGGTCAAGCCGTATAATTTTGTTTTATATCGTAAAAAGTGTTTATTATTACTCGAAAAAGGTTTTTTTGTCCTAATTGGGAACCTTTTTCGTGTGTCGTACTTTTTCGTATGACCTGGCCGTATCCCGGTCCACGTTACATAAAAATGTGCGACGGTATTTTTGTGTGTTTTGCTCCGTTCTTTATTATAATTTTGTTTTTTTTTTTAATTTTGTCCTGGAGTGAAAAAAAAACTGCTATCGCACGTATTTGTGCAACATGGCGGCACCCCAGAAAATATTAGGTAGTTGCACGAAAACGTATGACAAGGCAGTCAATGTGTTAATATACGAAGATTCAAAAGTATACATATTGATATCATGTGAGTAAGTAAGTATGTACTTCCATACCTACCTAACCAAGTTATAGAATGAAACTATGTAGAAAATAAAATTAAAATAAATGTCTCAAATCCTAATTAAGTATGTGTCAGCAATTTGGTTTACATGTAGAGAATATGGTTCCAGTAGTGCTATAGCAGATGTGTGGTGTGTCTTATGCTCTTATGATACCAATATGGACAATGGAACACACAGAAATTGATAGAAAACGATAAAAATGCCCTTTTTTTACGAAATAATGTTATGTTGAATTCTTAAAGAAATCAATACAGGTATGATATCTTATATTGGAGAAGCGGGTAAAGGGGGGAGTTGGTTCAATTTGAAGCTATTTTTCAAACTATTAACATATAAGTAATTTTTTTTACATATTTAAGTCAAAAAAAAAACAGGAATTTTGGTGAATAATAATAATAGTCACAAAAAAAGTAACGAAAATATTAAAAAAAAAAAATTTTGCTTCCTAGGCTCGTCAATTTTCTTAGTAAATTCTTTTCCGTTTTATATTGTATGTCGGGTCTGACAGGATTTTATTCTTTAATGTATTGGGATGTACTAATTCGATTAAAAAGCTTTAATTTTTACATCTTTTATAACCATGGAAACCTGACAATTCTTTCTTTTTAACTGTCAAGAATTTCAATAATTCAAAAATAACCATTGATCCCGAGGTATGATTATTTTGACAGATTTAAATTTTAACACATTTGCTACTAGCCGTCACATATGCTGTTTTCATTGGGAGCCCATCGTCACATATGTGTGTCGGCTCTATTTGTACCGTTTTTATGTTGAGACGTGTTGTGTTTTGAACACATTTGTTAGGTTCTACAAGAGTCAAGTCTGTGTCAGATTCTAAGACTTTCGCTTATGTAGAATATTCTTGGCCCTTGAAGTTTTTGAAACTTCATCCTTAGAATAATCATAGAGTTTTCAATTGGACATTACTGTTACCATCTTAATAAAAAAAGCTCTGCCACAGGGATAGCTTCTCTCGTTTCTGCCTTTCGAAGAGAACGAAATCCCAGAACACATCCTTTATGAATGTAACGCTTTATAACCACCTAGGGGGTTACTGAATAACCATAACGGAAGTCTTGCGGAACGACTGTCAACATTATATGTACTAGAATTCATAAATAGTACATTGCTCGAGGGATACGTACATATATGTACCAATGCCGATACAAACCTAAATAGCTATAACGACAAATTGTAGTTGGTTGGAATTTGGAATTAATTATTCTTGGCTTAATATTGCTTAGATATCGATGTAGCTTTTATTTTACAATCTATGTATACATTAGGGTGGTTCAAAATGACTGCTTTGTTATAGAGAGTCACGATTATCCCCCAATTTGTTTCTTAAGTCGAAAAAAAAGTAAGCAACGCATTGTTGATTTGAAATGGTGCCTAAGGAAACCGGAAGTTTTCGATGCGAATTGCAAATTTTTTGAATGATTGTTCAGGGTTAGGGAAATTCTTACATCAAACTTAAATAGGACTTGTAAAGGACTGTCCAACGAAGAATTTGATGTATCATGCATATGGGTTTGACGTCCCTGACACAGCTCCCCGGTAAATTGATCCTTTTGAGCACTTTTTTCTCGATTTGTCTTCAAAAATTAATACTTCTAAAAACAGGGTTCTGTAATGAAATTTGGCTCTAAATCGTTGTAGGTACTGCTAATATTTGGCTCTTTTGACTAATGAGTTGTTTTCCGAGCACTGGTCTAGTGGAATAATTATCAACATTTTTTAGTTAATTTTCATTTATTTAAACGAATTCTATTTATTCAAATAATTTTTCTCTCTCGAAAATTCGTATAAAATCCTGTTTTTTGAGATCTGATTTAAGGGCAGTTTTAGAAGAAACTTCAGGTCTTAATAGCACTATTTAAAATCAAAATTTTGAAAAAAAATACGCACTTACTTTTTTCGAATTTGAAAACAAATGGGAGGGGATCAAGACCCTCTAGAATAAAAAAATGTTTGCAATATATTTCCGGACCACACTAATGTACATACATATGTACATATCGTACCTATCGCATATTATACATCCATGCTTACATTTTATACTATAGATGTGTGTCTGTGAGGTATGTACTCGTATATTAAATCAATTTCGCTTTTATAAATATTCATTATTCAATGAATAATGCTCCATATGCGGTATTAATACGTAATCGACAAAAATGATTTTATTCATTTCCATTTTTTTTTTTTTATTTCTTACAAATAACCACAGAGAAAGAAGAAACGTTTTCTTATTCGTTTGATAACTAATTTATATCCCATGTATGATAGTTGTGATTAATAGATTTTTTGCTTCAATTATTTCCCAAAGTGGCTGTTATAGTACTCTAAGGAAGATTGATTAAGGGTTACATAGATAGGGGGGAGGGACGGCGTTGGTATAATATCGATATTTATAATTAATTTATCTGCTTGGTAAAGAGTATACGTATATATGTAAGTAAGAAGAAAATTGGGGTATCTATTCAATTGTATCTAATATTATGTTATATGAAATATACATAATAATGAATGGATAATGAGAGGCCCTTATCAATTCATTCATATTGTATGTGTTGTAGGTTGTAGTAGGTATAATTTGTCATTACATATGTTTTGTTATGGATATTCTGTGACCCATTCCAATTAAAATGGAAATTTCGATACGGTTATGGCATAGTATAGTATAGAATAAAGATATATACAGTAATATTCAAGAATCAAGATGGTGAGGATAATTCAAGATGGTAGATTGTAGAGTAATTTGATAATGATTTACTATATCATTTCGGAACTTGTTTGCCTTTCTAACTATGGCAATTTAATTTAGGCTCCTTGAAGCAGTGACGTAACGTGGATTTTATTTTTTTCCAATACAAAAAAAAACATTAATTCGCATAATTTCCTTAATTGTGGAAATATTTTTATATAAGATTTCAAGGAAAATATTATTTTCAAATTTTTTTCGGTTTTCTAATAAATTATTGAGAAAATCATGCAACTTCAAAACTGTTCAAATTCCACAAGCCTATTTTTCCACGAAATTATTTTAAATTCCTAATTCTTAATTGGAATGTAAAATATCCAGTTTATAATTGAGCATTTTCATGATTTTCTCGATTTTTTTCTTAGAAAACAAAAAAAAAAAACACAAAAAATTTTATAAGGCAAAAATGAGTGAAAATAAATTTTTATTTTTAAATAAATTTATCTCTATAAAAATATTTCCACAATTAAGGGAATTATGGGGATTAAAGTAAGAATTTCAGAGGTACTTTGCATGGGAAAAAATAAAATTCACGCTACATTACTTGCCTTCAAGTTATTCAATTGTACATATATATAGAGAAGAGATAAAGATTCAGTTTTTTATTTTATTTTTAAACGACATATTTACAATGGAGAAAGCCAGCAGAGTCAGGAATGTTCTTTGAAAATGTAAAATATTCTTGAAATCTCTATTCATTACGTTGAATCGTAGAAACTATAAAGTGGATTTTCATCAAGCATATTATGTACATTTGAAATACTATAGCTGTCCAACATTTCAAATATGTACTTACAAATTTCCTCTGCTTTTCAATTTTCTCCATTTAATTTTAGGTGTTTATCACCTCTAAATGAGATGTTATTTATATACACCCATCCCTTGATATTTGCACGTTAGATACATTCCACAGAAAATCTTTTAAATCGAAAACGTGTAAAACAAGGCAGATCTTGCATATAATTGGAATTATATTCTATACCGTGTAAATCGAATCAAAGAATATAAGGATACGTTCATAATAACCGTGTAAAATGAGACAAGGATTGTATGAACAAATGAAGATTGGTTCCACTGATGTGACATTAATGAAGCCGATTGGCCTATTATATGTAATAAAACGTTATAAAATATATTTCTTATTAGAAATGCAAAATTCTTCAAAATATTTACTCTTAATTATAAACTTACGCATCCGTCAATGGCAAATGTCAAAGGGAATGACACAAGGGTGAGTTAGTTTGTTGCATTCAATTTAAATTAATCGATTTTGTGAAACGGATGCGTCCGTAAATACACAAAACAAAATGCATAATCGAAATAAAACACAATTTTTTTTTTTTAATTTGAAATCCATGTTAAACCGTGTAATTCAAGTGCCGTTCAAATCAAAGGATGGCCGTAATTGTATTGTAGGTACTAACTAACTTCCAATCAACTGTAAAGTCGATAGTTTGAGTATTCCCATTTGTCTACTTACATTAAAATTCAAACGACTAATCTTTAGCATCCGTCGAATTTCCTTTTCCATTAGTAATAGGTAAATCACCTATAAAACCATTTTTAAGTCGTTCAATAATTAATTGTCAAAACGCAACTGTTGCACTTGTACACCATATTGTGTGCATATAAAGTTGGTTTCCTTGTTAGACAGCATTATGATGTAAATTGTAAACCAACTGAGATTTAGGTAATGTTGGCATATGGATTGGACATACATAAATAATAATGAGGAATTATACGGCTTTTTTTGTTGTTGTTGTTCATGTGGAATAAATCATAAAATTTATATTTAAGACGATGCGATTCCTGTTTTAGTGGAATTTGTGTACATACTAATATCTGTTCTTTATGGTCGATGTTCTATGAAAGTTGTCCGTAAAGCCAAATGCCGAATAATATATTTATTTCGTAAATATGTACCTACAGTACGGGAGAAGTTGCCCAATACTTGTTTACCGTATATAAAAAAATGTTTGGCCCTCAAATCGACAATGTAGCTACCATTGCGCATCAAAAGTATTTGTAAAAATGCCAATAAGAAATATACTTAATCCTTTTTTTATGCGATTATTATCATTTCGGAACTTGTTTAAAAAAAATCGCGTAAAAAAAATTACAAATTACCTACAAATATGTTGATGTTTGAAGAAGTCGCGCAATAGGAAATATTCGCGTAAAAAAGATACCAATTTTTTGTATGTTAGACACGTTGGTTCCGATAAAAAACCTAATAAATATTAATAAAAACCTTGAATTTAAATAATCACAGTAAAGTAAACAAATCGCGCAAAAACAAAAAAGAATTTGTGCCGCACCAACAAATTGCATTCAAGTGAATTCGCGTAAAAAAGGATCGCCGAAAAAATCGGTTTAGATGTAATTGTTAATTTGTACGAATACGCTTGATCCCCAGTGTATGTATGTAGGTAATTATAAATACTGGTGTTACGGCACAAATGAGTTCTATGTACAATCGCCCTTGTTTTGCTGATAAATAAAGTTGAGTTGTTGTGTAATTCCCCTATTAAGTAACTACATATGTAGGTACGATTGAATCATAGAATATTTAATTTCAATATTCTGATGCGGTTGCACTAGTTTTTTGTTGTTGTCAATAATAGGCGCTTTTCTCTTTATCATGAAATTTAGAATCTAAGTTCCAAAAAAAAAAAAAAGATTTACATTAAATTGAAGGTGGCACGTGCTTAATTAGCGGAATACAATGTAAATAGATCGGTTAATTAAATTTCAATTAACAACCGAATATAGGTACAATATTTGCAATTGAGGGTTTTGTGTAAATAATTTGCTGATATGTTTATTCTATACGTACATATACATACTTACATTTGCGCACACATATTGACATATCTTCGCATCATAATTAGAAATAAACAAAATTGAACATAAGAAAAGTGTACAAAGTTTTCCTTTTGATTTGTATTCTGCCAATGGCGTATTTTCTTTTGTCGACATTGTTGCCATTGTGACAAGATGTTTCAAGTATTGTGTTTTTGTTTCGTTTTATTTTTTTATAATCACAGACACAATTCGCCAGGTAAATCTGTGTAGGCAGAAATAAAAGTAAAAAAAAAAAAAAAAATAATAAAAAAACGCGACACTGCCGATAACAATAAAATGCAAAAAGGGAATTTAATTTATTTTACAGGGGTGTCCCTTATGAATTTACCGTAAGATTTATGTTTGGAATTTAACTTTTGAACGAAACAATTGACAACAATTTTCCTTTTCGGTTCTTTTTGTTCGGGAGAATGTAAAGCTGGCTGGTACACGTGCAAATTTTTGTGCAAATATTTGCATACGTGACGTCATGCTAAAATACTTGCCAAGTCTGGCAAAGACGATTTGCATGCAAAGTGGATTATTTTACAAATAAAGTTGTAAATTTTATCAAAACTCTCTTGCAAAGTTGTGACGCCATTTTGACGTTACGCATGCAAATATTTGCTCACAAATTTGCACGTGTACTAGCAACTTTTACAAGTACATAAGTAGACTATTGATAAAAAAATATTAGTATTTTTTATGTTTGCCGCCATTGGCCATGCAGGCTGAAATGCGACTCCCAAAACTTTCGCATAAGACGAGCACTTCCTTATTACTGATCGGAGTCCCATTTTTTTTAAAGCTTTTGAATTAACGTTTCTCAATTGTGTTTCAGTCGGATGAGCACAATCTTTAAAAAGCACTTTGGCTACCATTAAACTTTCTTTTGCTGTGCGACATCGTAATATTCTTTTCCGTCAATTGGCCTGACATATGCATACCTAATTAATAAGAAAATTAATAAAGGTGGTCAGAAACTGTTCATTCACCCTGTATATTAAGATGTAAATTAAGATGTAAATTAAGATGTTATATGAGAAATTAAAAATGGTCTTAGATTTTATCAAAACCACTTTTTTATGGTTCCTTTGTGTGTTTAAAAGAAATGTTCTTTTTTTTCGTTTTCGCTAACCACTTTTCCGACTTTTTGTACTTTTTTTGTAATATATTTTTCAAAGTTATACTGTACCCAAACCGCCTGGTTGATTTTAAAAAGTCTGAATGAACTTTATAGGTAAAATATCAAATATTATTATAGGATCAAAAGAAAGTTTAAAATCCTTTAAAAAGTTAGAGAAAATCTACAAATTAATCGACAAAATTTCAAAGTTGGCCTAAAATTAGAAGTTCAGCTTCCAAATACACGGTAACCGAATTAATTTTTTTAAACGTTTTTTTATCTATTTTTTGGGTATTTTTATACAGTTTTAATAACTGTTAAGAATGTTAAGTTCCAATGATAATTTACAAAGATATTCAATATATTCTAAAATATGGTTAGAAAATAATAACAATCAGCATTGGTACATTGTTCCACCCTAGTGTTAATATATTATCAGGTTTATTTATTAATTATATATTGGTATTTGTATCAAATAAATCACAAGAAAGAAAAAAAAATGTCGCATCCGTAACGCGTGAAATGATTGTTTAACAAGAACATCGAAAGTAAATGAATGATAGAAGAAGAATTCTATTCTCTTTTGTCAACAAATCAACATGATTAATGATGATGATAAAGAATTCGAACATTATATAATTACCTCCATTGAACAACAATTTAAAATTACTGTGTGTCGTAAATTTATGTCATTTATCAAATAAATTTTAATTAATCCACACATTATCAAGTGACTGGGTTTGCTAAAGTTGTGTGTGGTTTTTTCGTCGATGTATATTTTACAATTTTCCTCTGGGCGGCCCCTTTATCGATATAGGTTTTGTGGAACCTTTTACTGGGGAGTTTTTTTTTTTGTTTTGTTTTGTTTTGGCCTTTTTGTTCCCGAATCATAGCAGATGTGTGTGAAATTTATTACGCATTATACAAAACCCTAATTTACATGGTTTTTATGTCTTTTGGGCCCATTTTCATAAGATTTATTAGAGCCACATGAATAGAGAACTTAAGTAATACTTGTAGGAAAAGCATGATTTTGCTTTGAATATAGAACAATGCACGTACATACAGATTATGTATATATACTTACAATGCTAATTACTCTTTTAAGATTAAATCACTGGATTATTAATTACATTAAAATACATCTCTATGCGTTTGACTCATTAAACGAATTAGTTAAATGGTGTATTTCGTAATTTTCTGCTTGTAACTTTAGCGCATTGCCGGGCCATAATTACGTTTGCATTCGAAGTGCTTTTAAAAGTTTCAATAAATCTATATGAACAATTATATATCACAAGACATTTTTGTATCCATATAGCGCTCAGTGATTTGGCTGAAACTTACAGAAATAAATCTACTCGGGAAAAAAAATATGATTTGAGTGAAAAAAATCTAGAATTTTGTTTGAAGGTTTTATGGATTTCCAAATTTTCATCGAAATGACTAAAAAATGTAAAATAACTTCAAAAAATCGTAAATTCTTCAAATCTGAACCGATTTTTACGTGTTGGAAAGGTTATTTAATGTACATTTAAGGAAAAATAAAAAAAAAATATGCTATCTGGGGAGTTAGAGGGAAATGTACGTAAATTTATGTCAATTTTACTACATAACTACATACACGTAACCCTCGTATAGCACGGTTTTCTGATAGTATGGTTTCCATATAATACAATTCTCATTTGTATGGTCTCTGAGTTTCTGAGCTTAGCACGGCTTCCCTATAGCCCGGTACCAAATTAACCGTGTTATATGAGGTATACTTATTTATTCAATTATTATAGACTACAATTTATAGTAGATTTTAAAAATGTTTATAATAAAATGTGACACATTATTTTGCAACTGAAATGATTTAAAAAAATTTACCACCATTGTCTTTTTCGTTATATTTTAAGTCGAAATACGTACTTCTAGAGTGAGATCTCTATTATCGGTAAAATGTTATTAAAGCTTAATATAAACTTAAACGAAGCATATATTTGGAATAGAGAAAAAATGAATATGACAAAAATTGTAGAGAATAAAAAAATAAAGATGTCATTTATGGGCAAAAAAGTTCTAAATCCTATCGTTATGGCGCTGCAATCAATTTTATATCATTTCTATGGTTTTCAGCTATTTGTACTCAATTTACTCAATATTTGATAGTTGGATCGAAAAAAATGGATAAGGACAAATTCATAGACAATAAAAAAAAATAAACATTTCTCCTATATATGTAGGTTTAACCTCAATCCCTTATGCTCTACTTTCGATTTTATATTACATATTCTCATGTATATTTTTATTTTAACATTTGAAACTTATTACATCTCCATAGGGGAATTTACTATACTTTTATGCTGGTTTTTAAAAGTTTAAGTTTTCAAAAATATTATTTAAAAGAATTTCATCGTATATAAAATGCAAACTATTCGAAAACTTGATTACCTCTACTATTTATAAGGATATTATAGACTCTTGAATATATAAATCAATCATTTCTTTCGATCTATTTATGTAGTTTTCAAAATAAGTTTCTTCATTGAATAGAAAATGTCGGTATTTATCAATATACTCTGCAGCTCAATAGTATATGCACTTAAGTACCATAATATGCATGCATATAATAATGCAATATGCAACTATGAAAATAGGATTTTTTTTTTTAATTTCCGACTGAGGAAAATACATTTAAAAACTTTTATTGTTGAATGCAACATTGATTGATATTTTAATATTCCGGTTTGATGATGAAAGACTTAATGAGAGGATGAAAACATTTTCTTTTTTTAATTGATCTCAATCTAATTAAAAATGACAAACAAATCCTTAAATTGCTGCACACCTACATACAATGATTGCTCAACCGTAATGATATTTTTTGGCACGATGTGACCGGAAAATTATTGTATAAGAATCAAAATTGTTTTGGTAAGGTACCAATTGGCTCTACAGCTTGGGGTAAGGTTTGGCCTCTGC
Source organism: Platyura marginata (assembly GCA_026745375.1). Lineage (NCBI taxonomy): Eukaryota > Metazoa > Arthropoda > Insecta > Diptera > Keroplatidae > Platyura > Platyura marginata. The sequence continues at coordinate 207 of JANSTT010017892.1, read as the reverse complement.
TACTATTCTCCTACAATTCACACAGTCCGTCGCCAAATTGCGCTAGATAGCGATGTTCATGGTTCTACAATTTTGGTACACCATGTCCAGCACCCAGATTCTGTTTCTCGTGACTATGGTCATATGACCATTATTTTCGAAAAGTCATCTGTGAGTTCGAAAATTGCGATTCTGTTTCAGTCATTATGACCATAAACTCACTCATAA
>JANSTT010017891.1:0-15498 GCA_026745375.1 Platyura marginata | reverse complement strand
GGCGCCCAAAACAGGTTATATAGGCAAAACGTACGTAAGGTAAAGGGTAAAATTGCCTATATAACCTGTTTTGGGCGCCCAATGACAACAGCGTGTGGCATGGCCTATTGATACGTTTTTCATGAAAATCTATGACCAACGCAGGAATTTGGGACGTCGTCCTTAAGATGTCTCCCATCCATAACCATTTTCTTTTGCTGATTTTCTATAGGGATCTCATGAGCAAGCCTCCATAGTTTGACATTTGACATTTGAGATCACATTGGGCCAGAAGATTTTGCCAATAATTCGCAGGTACTTTTATTCACAAATATTTGTAGTTTGTACACAGTTTCCGGTTGACATTGGCCAACGTTTCGTAGCCATGCACTAGTATGGATTTAAAGTTACTGTTAAAGATGCAGAGTTTCGTATTCCTGGAGATATCAGAGGATCTCCATATATACCCCAATGTTGGACGAAAGCGCCTCTGGGCCTTCGGTAATCAATGTTCTACATCAACATTGTCACAGTCATCCTTAGACACCATGCTGCCCAAATAGAGAAAATGGTCTACTTGGTCAACTGTTTGAGAGAGCCCAATTGCAGTGACGAACTGTCGTTGGATAAATTGATGTGAATTTCTTTGGTTTTACTAAAGTTTATTTTTAATCCCACTGCTGCCGCATGTGACTAGAGACTTTTAATTTAATTGTGTTTGGACTATAACCAAATGAATCATCCTGTAATTAATCTCCCAACATTTTTCCATCTGATCTGCCTCTATTCCGGGTGTTTATCTCATAAAATGCATTACGCAAAAAAAAAAAAAAAAACGAACAAAAAATTGGTGGCATATAAATTTCATTTAAGTACAGTAACAATTCAAGAACTGCATAAATACTATCACTTTGGAATTCCCCATTTGTAAGTACCCCAAAAAAAAACAACAACAACAACAACAACTCAGTTAATAAATTTGCATTAAACGGACTGTTATTCGTACAGACATTTTTAATCTATATAACCAAATACTGTGGCCAAACACACAATTCGCGCATCTGTCAACCGCTGAGATTTTTATTTATTTCTCCATTGTCACGAGATAAAAAAAAAATTTATTCGATTGGCATCCGCAATGTCCGTAAAAAAGTTCCGCTCCGTCTTTTTTGTTTTGTTTTCTTTTCGGTACAATTCAGGTAATTCAGATGGAACGCCGTCCAAAATGTTTATTTTTTTTTTTGTTTTTTTTGAGTTTTTGGGTAAAGTTGGGAGACTGAAAAATACAAAAAACAAAATAAATAAATTGACCTTAATGATGTTAAATAAAATTTTTCCACCAATTCTACTGAAATATTTTGAATATTTTTTAATAAAACTATTTTTTGAAATACTTTCTTGGATTATTTTATAGGAAGACAAGAAGAAGAAAAAAAAAACCCCCCATGAACAATACAACATTTTAAAGTATCTCAGTTCTCTCAGTGCAATTAAATGTTTTTACGATGTTTTACTTCTGAGTATTCAGAAAATTGTTTCAAACACCGTGAATAGAGGCAGAGCACGTGATTTTGATTGATGTTTGATTTGAATCGTCCCAATTTGGATGGCTGAAGTAATCCATATTATGGTAAACACTTAGGAAAACCATCAAAGAATAGCTTCCCATCCCAGATTATTCGCTTTTGGAGATATTTTTTAGTTTTGTTTTTTTGTTTCTTTTTTTCCGATGGAAGTTTTTGTTCCTAAAAATGTCCCTCAATAATTTCATGTAATATAAAATTTTCATAAATAAAAATTTTTTTCGCATCCTCAATTTGAATTTCTAACAATTTGTCTGAGGTGGATGGATGTATCCATGGATTTCGTATTAGAATGAATAATTAATAAAATGAATTGTTTTTAACTCGAAATTGATAAGTTGAGACATTGTGCGTCCATACGTTCATTGGAATCAATATGCCCGTCAAACATTTTGTGGCCATATAGCAAAATTCTCTTCATCATCTGATAAATCGTCATCATCATCGTTAAGTTCTGTTCTTTGCCAAGGTTTTCACTTCCGTCCATTCTTTTCCTCTTTCATTAACTTCGATTCGCGTTTTTCTGGGTTGTCCTTGGCGATTCCTCTCATGCGCTTTGCTAGGTTTTTTTAAAGTGTACGACCCATCCATTTCCATTTTCTTTAACAAATCTTTTTCATATATTTGTGATTCTCTATTGTTCTTTATTTCTAACCTTGTCTGACCGCCTCACACGTACTATACGCCGTCAGCACCTGTTCACGAAGACCTGGAGTATTAATGGTATGGTGCTCGTTGGTTTCCAGCTCTCCCAGAAGAATCGACAGACAGTTCGGAAAATCCTCAATTTTAGGTTTCTAGAGATTTGTGAAGCATTCCAGACATTTCTGACCTATCCATATGCGTTTCTAGTTTTCTGAGTAAAGAGTGAAGGATAATTTGGCTTGTGCCTGGACATTTTCGACGCATTGCACGACATTTTGCACTATTAATGCGCCTATGGAAGAATTCGTCGATATTACGTGAGCAATAGTACGAGGGTAGTTTAGTTACTCCATGGAAAATGAAAGAAGGAAATTTTTTTTCACCAAACTCATTTTATTTCCCAACATAATCCACTTTTAGCTCGATACATTTAGTTCATGGTTTTTCCAATTATCCGATCCCTTCCAAATAGTAAGATTTCTTCAACCCTTCAAAATGGGCGTTTGTTTCAAGGATTAGAGTCTCTTTCCAACATGCCATTTTTTCAGGTTTGAAAACGGAAAATAATTGCCGGGTGCTAAATCTTGAGAAAATGGTGTATGCGGAAGCAAATCGTAATCCAATTCATGGAATTTAGCCATGGTTACTACGCACGTTCATTGTCTGGATGAAGAAAAAAAACTTTCCTCGCCAAATTTGGTCGTTTTTCCTTTTAAAACGTCATTGAAATGGTCCAATACGTCTGCATAATATAGGGTCCGTTGATCGTTTTTCCCTTTTCCAGAAAATCAATGTGGCCACCTGCATCCCAAAAAAAAAATGTGGCCATAACTTGGTTAGCCGATAACACTGCCTGGACCTTCTTCGGAGTATCGAAACTGAATAAACCAATTGTCAATCGTTCCAATCGATAGTGAAAAGTCTCCATAAAGTGTTTTCTTGGATATTTGCCAATAATGTGAAGTACAGTAGAATCTCCAAAAGTCGAACACAATTTTTTTAATATTTATTTATTATTTTATCTTTAAAAAAAAATATTACAAAATTCGTCATCCCAAATACAGAAGTTAAATTCCTCTCACATATTTTTGGAATTAAAAAAAAAACCGCTCAAACCTCTCCAAATTGGTTAAGCAATTTAAATTTAATTCTTAATTAGAAATGTAAGGTTTTTTTTTTTTCTTTTCTCGGACAACTTCCGCTTCATTTAACATAAACATGCGCACAGATATATTTCACAATTAAAACAATAATTTATCTTACCACTTTACGTCGAAAAATCACAGTTAAGTAAAAAGTGTGGTAAACAAATTCCTTCGATGACTATCAACCAAATTTTTGTATATCGAATACCCACAAGCGGTTAAAGGTAGCCAATTTAGATTCCACGCGATAATAATGAATTTGACAATAATTCAAGAGTTAAGAAAAACAAAAAACAAAAAAAAAAATGCAAAAATAAACCAAAAACAAAAAAACGGATGAAAAATATGCATTCACAATATGAACAAATGAATTTTTTCATTAATTCTGTATTTTCGTTCATTAATTTAAATCCCGAATTAATTTTGGTATATTTTGTATATATATATAAAATATATACATAATATATACAGGTGGCCCCCGACTTTCGTACATAATTGACTCCTGAAAACGTTTCCGAATGTTGAATGTTCAAAAATCTACAGTACGTACATAATTAAGTTATCGAGGCATGTTTAACTCTTACGTGAACGGCAGATAGGTATGTTCAAAAGGACGGCATGAGTAAAAATGTACCTACATATTAAAATGATATCCAGATGGTAATTGTGACTCAGGGAGATCGATTTTTGTAGATGAGTTAATGTAAAATTATGGCTGCCACAGAATCACATGTATATATGAAATCTCAGACAAAGGAGCAGCTAGGTAATCCTTCATCAGCACGGCATAGGTACAAATGTACCTACATATATAAATGACGTCCAGATGGTAATAGTAACTCGGGGAAACCGATTTTGTAAATGAGTTTATGTATAATTATGGCTGCCACATGTGTATATGAAATCTCTGGTAAAGGAGCAGCTCAAAAATTCGCCAAATAATCGTAAAAAATTGATTACAAACACCGGCACGAACATCATCATCGTCCATCCTATGTTACGTCGTACCATGCCAATGAAATTATGAAAAATAAACCTCCCACTACTACATACATTAATTTACGTAGAAACTTTATATATAGTAGGTACATTTGTACCTATGTCGTTCTGTTAAAAATGGTTAAGCACTTGACACATAGAAGACAAAATATAGTTGCAAATTGTCTTTTTTCTCCCGTCGGTCCGATAACTATCTTGAAATTTGAGGTAGTTAATTCCTATAAGTAACAGAGATTTTTACGTTTAAAGTCACTTTGGGTATATTTGTACCTTGTCGTTTACATAAGGGTTAAGTGCTTTCAGGTGGTTTTCTTTTATAAACTTTTCAAGAGTTAGTTGAATGCCATGCTGTTCCTTTCTCAATCGCTCTTGAGATATACGTACGCCCTCGTACTTGAGATATATGTTCGCCATTGGTCGTTATCACACCGGCCAACACTTCTTCGACCAACAAACCGATTTTATAGGGAAGAAGAGCGAAAAGCAAAGAGAAAAATTTGTCATCAACATCCATGTAAAGGCATCGACCAAAAATCTTTACAAAAAAAATTGAATTTTGAAAAAAATTTACGAAAAATAGCGAATTGTACGAAAGTCGAGGGTCGCCTGTAATAATAGTTTGCTGTGTAGTATAATATGAAATGAAAGTAACGCGGCCGTCCAAGACGTGATCATTTTATTTATTTGAACGAATCTTTTTCTGAGAGTTTCATAATAAATAAGTCCCTACAGGTGTAATAAATTAAAAATGGACTTTTTTTTTTGTTTGTGTAATTTATGTTTCTTAATTTAATAAAACTTTTTTTTGTATATTCATGTGGGATAGCTATTTAATTTTTTGGAACAACAACGGTTAAATGATATATTGGTGGCGATCATTTTACCTACATACTTAAACACCAATTTTTTTTTTACTTAAATTATGCTGATTTCTCCATAAATTGAAATATACAAATTGCACGAAATAATGATACAGGCTGAGAAAAGAAATATTTAATAGAGTCACTCGGTATTTTTTTGTTTTTTTTTATTTGCCATTTAAAAAAACCCAAAAAAAAGGCTGCTAAGTAAAGCGAACACGGTTACCATACTAAATTATCCGGCCCCTACACTTCCCTCACATTTTTCGACACTGCCACCATTCTACTCTATCTTTCTCCACTCTTTCCCCCACCTTTTCTCATTTTTCCCTTCCTTTCCGCTTCCTACCCCATAAACCTTCTCCCACTTTACCCACCATTCCCCCACTCTTCTCCTAACCTTTCCGATACTCCCATCTTCCTTAACGTTTGCCCAATCTTCCCCACCCTTCCCCTATTCTTCCCCTACTCTTCTCGATCTTTTCACCACATTTTCCCAACTTTTCCTACCCTTCCCACAATCTTGCCCTACGCTTCTTCACCTTTTCACCACATTTCCCCACTTTTGCCCCACTCTCCCACCATTTCCCAATTTTGAACAAAAATTCAAGCTTCTAGCTCAACGCTTTTTCAAGTTATCGTGCCAACGAGCGAGCGAACCGAGCAACCAAAATTTTTACTCCATTTCTTTGTTGTTGCAAAACTTCCAATTCGTGAAGGAAAAACCAATGCTTCCCTCCTTTTATATTTCATATAAATTAGTATGGAAGCAAAAGCCTGTAACTAATAACAAAAAAAAAATGATAATAATTGCTGTATGCAGTCCAAAAATCTCCGATTAAAATCTCTTTCGATTGCTATCGAGAAGTTTTGTTTTGCAAAAAATGCCTGCAGTATAATATTTGGAGTGTAATTTGATATTTATAATAGCAAAATTATATCAATTTGCATAATAAAAATATTAAGGTGGTGCTGAAAAACATCATTTAAATGGATAACGCGGCGTGCAAAATTATTTCACGTTTTGTATGTTAAAAAAAGAATTTTACTTTTTTTCTTGCTTTATTTTTTTTTTTTTTTGCTAATAAATTTGCATCCAAATAAATTTTGTCGTTGGGTTTGGGTTTTGGTTTGGGGGCAACGTTCTTTTCTTTTCTTTTTCTTTCTTTTTTTTTTGTATCCGGAACAATTTCGTTTGCTTCTGATTTAATTAAATTATTAGTAATAACGATGAAAAATATTGACATCATACAAACAAAACATACACGGCTTTGAGGCATTTTGTATATATTTAGTGTACATGGTCGTATGTTGACAAATTATTCATGAAAACATATTTTCTCATCCACACCATATGCACTGAGGAACATACATATGTGTACATTGTACATACTATATTAAATTGTTCTTACTGCCAATAAAAATTAATATTCATCCAATGTGGAAAGAGCCTTTGGCCAAAATAAAGGAAATTGCACCGTGAAGTTGTCACAGACGCGCATTTTATTTGTTATCTGACGACGCAACTAAGTTCAATTCAAAGACTTTGGCCATATGAATATTCTACGAAAATGAACTAAAGAAGCATCGAACTAAAGATGAATAGTTAGAAGGATGGTCACGAACTTAATTTATAATGCCATGAACCACGCCTACTTAGGCAATGTCTTTAGAAGTTACGTACACCATGATCATACTTAAGTCACAATAACTTAATTTATACCTACTTGGTCAACGACGAGCTCTAGGTACGGCCACTTTAGCGCCCCAAAACGATTAGGACAACGTTCCCGGAAATCTTGCTCTCCAAGGATCACGGTTACTCAATTGTCATACACAATTCAGGCTCCTAAAGGACGCCCCCTTTAATTATGATGCTATAAAACTAGGCTCCCTTAATCAAGATGCTCAAAGAACTATGGTTCCTTATTTATGAAGTTCTAAAAATATGCCTCTAGATTCAGGCACTCTTAAAATGACGGTACTTTTGTCTAGGTGCCTGAAAACTTAACCATTATGGCAAAAAATAGAACCCCTAGGTCATGATGTCCTAAATTAGGTTCATTGTCTTAAAACTACGCTCCTTATGCGATTCTAAAACTAGGTTCCTTTAATCAAGATCCTCAAAAAACTAGGGTCTTTTATTCATGATGCTCTAAAACTACACCCCTTCCAGATGCAGGCGCTCTAAAATGACGGTTCTTTGTCTAGGTGCGTTAAAATGTGGTCCCCTTTATCTAGGTACCTTAAAACGTAGTTCCTCAAATCCAAGCGCTCTAAAACGACGGTCCCTTTGTCTAGGTGCCTTAAAAAGTTGCCCCCTTTATCTAGGTGCCTTAAAACGTTGCCCCTTAATTCAGGCGCTCAAAGACGTCGGTCTCCTGGTTTAGTTGCCTTATAACGTCGCCCTCTTTGTCTAGGTGCCTTTAAAACTTTGCTTCTTTATCTAGGTGCCTTAAAACGTTGTCCCTTAGTTCAGGCGCCCTAAAATGACATCCCCTTTGTGCAGACACAATTGAATGAAACTCTTGGAATCAAGCCAATCTAATGAAATCCTCGCAGAGACCACACAATAGAAACATAAATGTCTGACAATATAAAAAAACAATGTCGAACAACGAAATAAAACTGAAATTAATTTATGAATTGTAACTCCACAATCCTGACGTAAAGAGTTAAATCTCCTCACAAACGTCTTACCTGCATTATTTTCCGTATTTTATATTATGAGATAATTGAATTTTCTGTTGAAAATACAATCCTCGCGGATGAAATGCAAGAAAAAAACAATTCCATTCCAATTCCAAGCATTTGTAAAGATTTTAAGATGCAAAAAACATTAAATTACGTTATTATAAATCATTTATGTTTCTTTTCCGGGAATTTACAATGGGAAGGGGGGCACAACCACTTTAAACAGTAATATCCAACTACTTGAATTACGCTATTATTGGATGTATGTTGACGGAAATAAAATCATGAATTCAATTTTTGTTGTTGTTATGAAATCCATAGGTGTGTATATATATACTAATCTATAGCATCGGATAGACGGGGGAGGGGCGGGTACCTATACATGTATACTAAAATATTTAACCGAACATTTTTTTTTTTTCATTTTTTCATTTGCGATTCCATCATCTTCAGCAAAATACAATAAAAATTTACGCGTTTTGCATAATGCTCTACCTACAGCATGTTACATGAACATAATACACAACGCATAAAATACCCATTCCAGGCAAAATGTATCCCATAGCCTTCAGTAGCAGTTCCATCAGAAACGCTCTGGTTGTATTATGCTAAAGATAACGTCATTCTGAATTTATTATGTGTGAACCGGAGGCAATAACATCAAGATGCTATGTTCCAAGTCTATATAATACTATTCTGGGTTGGGAATATATATTTCCATCGATATTTTTGGTTTTACCACAGTTTTACTTAGAATTTTTTTTTTTTTTTTATGTATAACTACCATTGGCACACAATTTTGCTATACCTCTTGATATGTAGGATGAAAATACACAATTTTTTTTTTTTTTTTTCGTAGATTTTAGTATTCCTCCCAAGTCCCAGAGGATATGATTTTTCGTCCCTTCATATTATGTTTTTAGTATACATACTCGTACATTATATTCTTAGAAACATTTTTATTAGTGAGGTTTGCCTGTGTGTTAAACTTAAGTATACTTAAGTCCTATCATAAATGCAACATATTATCTGAAAACCCTATTTGTGTTATGCATGCTAAGGAGATAAGTTTTCCATGTTGAAAATGTATTGATGGAAATTATGTAATAGCATATTCAAACGTTGAATGTCTCATTCATCTATGTTAAATATGTATCTATACATGTTTAGTATTCAAATCATAAAATGAAAATTCAATTTTATGTCATGTCTAATCGAATCGAAATTAAAAACTTGGTTTTTTTTCTTCTTATGTATCGATTAGATTATTCCTCCTACAACACGGTTGTTTCACTCTAACACGAAAAGAGAATTGCAGAAATTCTCGTATAAAACGGTATAAGAAAATTGCGAAAATGTATGTACAATACTTGCTTTTAGTCTCCTACAACACGGTTTCACACTAACACGAAAAGAAAATTGCAGAAATTCTCGTATAACACGGTTAACTATAACACGACAAAAAAAATTGCGAAATGTATATACTTGCTCTTAAGTCTCCTACAACACGGTTTCACTCTAACATGAAAAGAAAATTGCAGAAATTCTCGTATAACACGATAAACTATATAATACGATAAGAAAATTGCGAAAATGTATGTAGGTGATTGGAATTTACCCTCGAGACTTGCAAATTTAAGCTGAGGCATGAAAACCAATCCAACAATATTACAAATATCTGAGTCTATCTCTATTTTAATTTTTAACCCTAATCCTAACAGGGTGTGTCTTTGAGATACATTTCATTTTAAAAACTCTTCCACTCAATTTAATACGTATATTAACGATCGGAGGCTTTAACATTTAAATTAAATAAAAAATAAAAATTACTTGCACAACCTACCACAGGTAAAAATAGCCTGGTTTGATTAGGGTTAAAAATTAAATTAAATTTTATTTTTCCCGCGAATTTATGCCTCGTTTTCAGACGTTCTTCTTATTATTGGAACATTTTATACAAATCATTAATCAATAACAATAATTTATAGCAACATAAAACGGGCATATTTAGGGACTACCTACTGGTTTTTAAATTAATCGAAATTTTACTTCCCCAACATTCTCAATACCTACAAAAAATAGACTTCAATTATGTTGTCAAAATCAAAAATTATTCAAGTGACATAAAAACCCACAAACCAAATTCAAATAAATTACAAAATCACCCTACAATTTTTTTTTAAAGCCCATTTAAATTACTTTACTATAAAATACAACAACAACATAAAATGAAATCCCATTCCAAAAAAATATTTCCATTCATGTTCCTCTCGCTGTGCACGTTGAATTCCTTTAAAAAAATAAAAAAAGGATACACCATCATAGAGAGCAAAATGAGGCTTGGTGCGTTTTAAATAATACCAACAACAACAACAACAACAAAAAATCCAAAACCAAGAGAAAGCATAACAAAAAAACTCAATAAAAAATATTCGTTTCGGTTAGCTGCACTTTCCAATTGAGTGATCTGACGGAAAAAAAAATCCTGCCCCCCTCCATCCTAAAAAACGCCCATCTTATTTGATATTCCCATATGACGTTCTTTAAACAATAAAAGCCCGAAATAGGATCACTTCACTGGGCATAGAAAATTCTGTGTTTTATATAATCTCTATATACTCGTACATATATTGCGCCATTTTGTTGAAAAACACTGCAATATCTCTTGTGATAAAAATATACAAAAAAAAAAAAAAAAAAATGTTCCGAGACAATATGCCTTTCAATTAGTTTCAGTTCACTTAAGTATGAACAAATCCATAGGAATTTATCTAGCAAATTCCTTGATACTTTGCCTATGGTTATGTGTAGCAATAAAAACACTCTTTTTTTATTTTTGGCTTGAGACAAAATTGTATTTTATATTACTTTTCGAAAATAAATTGGAAATTGTTTTTGTTTTCTATTTGAAATTCATACTTGTGAACATCCTTCTTGAAAAGGATATTAAGAGAAGAAGAAAAAAAAAAAAGAAAGGAAAAACTAAAAGGTATTTTATTTGAATGGAAGATATACACATATGAAATAAAAATAATTCTTGTTGCGAGTTGTGATCAGTAGGGTAGAGTTGGTCTACATTCGTCACATTGAAAATATTTGCCAAAAATTATCGCATCATCCAGTGGCGAAGCGTGAGAATTATTGATCCCATTGAAGAGGTTAAAAATGAATGTACCAAAATATGGTGACGCTTTCGTATACTGGACACCGAGCTGGAGGGGAGTGGAGGTAGGGGTAACACACCCCCCACTAATACGAGTATACACATGAGAAATAAACATAATTCTTGTTGCGAGTTGTGATCAGTAGCGTAGAGTTGGTGTACATTCGTCGCATTGAAAATATTCGCCAAAAATTATTGCATCATTCAGTGGCGAAGCGTGAGAATTATTGATCTCAACATTATGAGACTATTTAAAGAAAACAAAAATGGCGTCATTTTGATACCGGAAACCGAAAAAAAATATTCGCCAAAATTACCTCATCATCCAATGGCGAAGCGTGAGAATTATTGATCCCACATCATTAAAAAAAAATAAAAAATTACGTCATTTTGATACCGGAAACCGAAAAAAAATTGTGTGAAGCACCAAACATCTTGACCGCCTTTTAACCCTTTATGATCCTTATATTTTGAACATTAAAGGGTTAATCAAGAATTTTCCAAAAACTACTCACCGTTTTTTAAAATTTAATTCTTAATACTTTAGTGAATTTTTCATTTTTAGACGGGCGCGGTGGGGGACCCCATTCGTGAAATTGTAAGAACATTTAAAATTTTTAATGAAAAAAAAAATTTAAATTAAAAAAAACCCCAAAATTAATTAAGAACTTCACGAATATTCAATATTTATTATAGTTTTTTTTTTAAGTGATGAATGTACCCCACTCTACCCTATTTGGGGAAAAAGTGGCAAACTTTTATTATACGATTCGTACAAATTGGCGTCCAATGTGGGGATTTGTAAAAATTAAGAATTGTATAGGAAGAGTTTTTTTTTTGTTTTGTTTATTGTATTGGTTCTACATAGAATTTAAGTATTTAAGTATAATAATCTTTCAGGCATCATATTTATTTGGCTATTTGACAGTTGCTGTTAAGAATTTTGTCATCACAAACAATTCCATGTGGTAAAATCAATAAGGAACGTAAACAATCAAAATATTTTATGTTTACCTTAATGCTGGCTGTGTTTGCTAATTGTTGTGTTCTTTTTTTAGCTCTCCGATGGGATTATGTTTTTTAACTGGAAGTGTTCGGATTTTAACTCTAGCAACTTGTAAACCGAGAAATTGAAACAAAATTATTACAAATCTAATAAGCTGTCAACCGGAATCCGATGTTAGTATATTTTTTTTGGCCGAGTCAAGTTAAGAAACGATACAAAACCGATACAAACCGTAAGTAGGAATCATAAAAAATTTATATTATTTATTTTGTGTATTGTTAAGTTATTTAGTATCGTTCCTTGCAAACATAATCCCAAATATATTAACGAATGAACGATCATAATCGGCCCTCTTGGCTATTAGATTTTTTTTTCATCGCATTTTAATGATATTCGCAAATAGCCCAAATATAAATCAAAATTGACTGGACAGAATTGTTGTGTCCAAGACGAATAGTCAGAATACGATGATGACAAACAATAAGCTAACGAGAATTTTCCTTCGCCAGAAAGTATTTTGTCTGGGGGGCATTTTGTCCTCTTTAAAGAAAATTATTAGAAAAATATCAAGGGGAATTTTGATCCCCTTCCATACAAATTTTTGGCCACTAAATAAAAAATTATAGATACCAACCATTAACCCTTGTAGGGGACCCCCCCATACAAAATGTATTTAAGGGTAGAATGAATGTTGGAAGGATAGGGGTGGATGGGGAAGGCGGAAATGTGTGTAACCTTCACTTGGCAGGCTTTTTATAGTTTTTCGTGTTTTATTCTTCCGTCAAGGTTTAGAATTGGATTTTATTAGCAATAAAACAAATCCTTTTCCTGTAAAATTCTTTCGCCATCATGGTGAGAATTATTGATCCCATCATTAGGGGACTATTTTTTTTAAAAAAAAACTTACGTCATTTTGATGGGCCGTTTTGTTGGCGGTTTTTAAAAAAAGTGACACAATTTTGAACTTTCTTAATACTAAAAACATGGTTTTGAAACTTTCTATTCTTATATTATTTTAAATTTCCAGCATTTTTTGCCAAATAAAATTTTTGAAAAAAGTTAACCCTTAATAGCCCATATATTTTGAACATGAAAGGGTTAACTAAAAAAAATTTAAATTCAACTAAGTTTGTTCATAGAAACATTCTTTATATTTTTAGTGGATTAACATATTTTTTAAAGTTAACCCTTTAAAGGCAACGTTTGGACCTTAAAGGGTTAACGTTTTCTAAAAATTAAAAATTTACAAAAACATTTATAATTAAATTCTATGAATGATGAGTAGCTTTTAAAAAAAAAATCATTTAACCCTTGTTCAAAATGTATTGGTCTAAAAGGTTAACTTTTTTCAAAAATTTTATTTGGCAAAAAACGCTGCAAATTTAAAATAATATAAGAATAGAAAGTTTAAAAATCAAATTTTAGCATTAAGAAAGTTCAAAATTGTGTCACTTTTTTTAAAAACCGCATAAAAAAAACCGGTCAAGATGTTCAGAGTATGGCCAGTTTTTTTTTTGTTTTTTAAATAGCCCTATTGATCCCATCACAATAATTCTCAACATCCGCCACTGTCCGCAATTAAAATTGTTTTCATGTTTATAGTGGCTTAAGATTGTCATTAAACAATCGCTGACAAGTCAATTGACAAATCTATTAGCTAATAGGCTGTGTAATCTCTATGTATGTGTTTGTGTAGATACTCATTTTTTATGTTTTACACATGTCAGTTTATATGGACAAAACACAAAATAGTTTTTTTTTTTTTTTTATTTATTTATTCCCTTACCTATTCAGTGTTCTTCCTAGAGGTATATTAATATGTATGCTTGTTGAATGGAAGCACAAGATGAAAAAAAAAATTGAATTAATGTTTTACAAGAAAACAACTGCTGCTTTATTCCAAATGAGGATCGGATACATTACCTGATGCTACATAGAATTTATCTATGTAGAATATTTTTCATATATGGTTATCAAATCGGTTGAACAAGAATTTTCAGTAGCTAGGTAGCTAAAGAGACTATATCGTTTTTATTACCCAACAATTTTTTTTTTTTTTTTTATTCCTAAGTAATCACGAATTAATTTCGTATCGGATAATGGTTGCTCACGTTTATGTTTATTATTGAATTTTTAATACCAATAACCAATGGGATGATAATAGTAATAATAATAATAATTGTTAAACCTCTGGTTTTTCGTGTTTCATGCTCTTTTGTATCATCGATATTTATTGTGTGTGTTCAGAGAGATAGATTTATCTTTTAATGCTTGGCTATTCGAAATTTAACAAAATAAAAAAAAAAAACTAATCGTTCCGTTATGAATTCGTGAATATTGTTGCACCTAGCGCTAGAGAGGCTAACCATCAACAAAAATTGTATATCAACATGGTGGTCCGGTTTCATAATTGATTTTTTTTTAATATATTCTCCCAGAATATTTGATTGCTGTAAAATGTTCATACATTATTTTGTATATTATGTACGTAATTGTACGTATGTATGTGTGTACAACTGATGTGTGATTTATTTCATCTACATCTATATGTTAGAATACAAAATGACTGGAATGTGATAAACAATAATGAAAACTTAGTTATTAACCCTTTCGCGGACGGAAGAATTTCATCACCATCACCATCACCGTCGCCATCACTGCAATTGCAGTTAGCGTCCGCGAAAGGGTTAATAGGAATATAGGAACGTAACATTTGTAACGCTCTATGTAACAAAGTTACACCAACTATAGTCGTCTCTGGAGGGCTGGGTAGTTGTTGAGGGATGGGGGGACACACACTATAGACCCAGGGATTAACAAAAAGGCATGCCTAAATAAATGCAATCTTGTGTTGGTTTAGTGTCGATCGATAAAGTATAAAAAAAAATCTCGAAAAAACGATCTACCCTATTTTTGTTTTTTGTTATTTTTTTGTTTTACTTGAAGTAATAGTGCAACTCTTTATTTATCATTCGGTTGACTGGCGGCTGTCCCTTTTGTCTATTTAAAAGAAACAACAGAATAGTTTCTTGTATTGCGCTTATCTTCTGACATTGAGGAAGCTAATAAGTACAACACGCATAACAATAGGCTACCTGTGTTTTCATTGATTTGTAAATACATTATGTTTAATGAATTATGGTAAATAGGCTAACTGAGTCAGAGGTTTATTAAAACATATTTTTTTTCGGGGGCACATTTCAGCGTTTTTTCCCCTTATTTTTATTAATATCTAACTGCCCCCCATTTTTAGGAGACTGCGAAAATTAAAAAAAAAACCAATTTCTTGCAAAATTTGTGTACGATAGTCGCGTAAATGTTTGAATTGCACTTGGGAAGCGCTATAGACCAGAGCTGTCCAAAACCCAATGGCGTCTGAGTAAACTCAACACAGTTACACATATTTGAATGTGTTGGCTACACT
>JANSTT010017890.1:0-15498 GCA_026745375.1 Platyura marginata | reverse complement strand
ATTTTCTAAAAGAAAATTAAACAAAGAAAAATTAATTCAGAAAGGTCGATAGGAGAAAAAAATCCTAAAAATAACAAAGATAAATTATATTTTTCAGTACATTTTTGTAGCCTGCATTGCTTTATGGATTGCTCTCGGCTGTCTAGACAGCCATAAGCCAGAAACCAAATGTTCCCAAACAAGCATTTCCCAAGCCACAGCCAGACGACACATTGGCTGACTAAAGATTGGATAGTGTAGACCTTGTTAAATGGAATGATATAGTAGATGCCGTGTAATCCTCATAGGGATGAACTACATACAGCGAGAGGAGACTGACTTTTAGAGCAGTTAATGAAAAAATCCAATTTTAAAAACTTTTGTCTTACATACAACTTACTTGGAAGCTCAAAAATCAGCTTTTAGTTTATGTACAGGGTGCACGCGATAAATTGACAAACTTTTACTAAATTAAACAACATACCAAAAAAGTGTTATATTTTGAAATAAATTTATTGCAAATTTTGCATCCGACCTTGCGTACCTTATGTCTTTTTCCTTGCTGGTGAGATTACAGGATCAGCATCATACACTTTCACGTTGTAAACTGTATGTAATGGAATGTTATTGAAGTCCGCAATTTTCTTAGCAGTTCGCCCAGCGCGCTATCCAGTAATTATTGTTGCTCTCACGTCGTATTTCTTTATCTTAATACTTTATATCTGTAATATTGATGTTAATCCTTTGCACTCCGTAGGTGCCGCTTTTGCTTAATTTGCTATAAGTGCACTAACTCCATAGGCGACACTATTGCGCCATTGATTATTCTAAGAAAAAACCTAAAACAGTTACAAAGTGTAGTTTGCGTTCAATGACTAGCGGATTCTGTGTTCAAAACACTCGAAGTGCAATGGGTTAATAAAAGCATTAGAAAAATACTTTCAAAAAATTAATAAGAAGCACAAAAAATAAGTAGAGACAAATCTATTGCCAGTTTATCGGGCGCACCCTGTATATTTTGAATATATCGCCCCACGCTAAATAATATAGAACATTACGTAACGTAGGTATATTTACTACTAACAACCCATCTACATTAAAATACGCAACTAATTAATATCACAATCAAATTAAAGACTTATGTATTAACCCGATTTATACCTTTTTGAACCCTTCCCTTTTTAGTTATAAGATAACATAAACTCTTCACAACATTCTTCCCCCCTCATATAAAATACGCATCGTCATCATCTTATAAAACTGATTAATCAACTGCGTGTATAACTAATGTATTCTCATTATCTGTACTCTGCCATTAGTTGGCTTGGTTGCTAGATTTTCATTCGGTATCATAACACTCAGTATTTTCCCACATAAATCATAACTTCTGAAGTAGCTTCCGAACAGCAAACACTCGAAGAAGAAGAAGAAGAAGTAATAATAACGCCAAAAACTTTTCAGGTTTGCCGTTCCCTAATTTTACAAGTGACTGCTAATTGTATGATTCATGATAGACATATTTTGAGTAAACAACTTTTAATCTATTTAATTAAATCGAAAAAGTCCTGAATTGCGTTAATAATATTTTGTTTGGGTTTATTTTGTATATATGTACATAAGTATAGATCACTGTGTGTTGTGGCCCCTTCTAGAAAATCCATCATATGTATAATGGTGTGAGTGTTGAATTTTAGTGTGTTGAATACTGAACACCAACATTTTATGCAACTACATATTTATAATGCTGTAAAAATTACGTAAAAAAAAAAATCACTGGACTTTCTACTGTGTTACAATTCCAGCTACATACATATGTCGATTATAGTCAGGTTGTGAAAACAGGAACGAAATTGAAATAAATAGCAGCCGCACATATGGCCCCATATTATAAATTAGGGGTATTGTGTCACAATTGACATGCATTTATTGTAGAAATTTTTCGCCTTTTGTGTTTGTACATATGGTTAGTAACTAAAATAGGTGTGTGCTCTGTACTGTAATAATTGGTGGTGTAAATTTAACTAAATATAACAGAGGCGATTCTATGTACGGTTAATATTGAACAGAATGATGGTCGTTTAAAGTCATACATGGCGTTTACATCAGATAGTAAAAATTAAACACCAACTTTCCTTGTTAAGGTTAAGACAGTTACTGTCTTCGTTAAGATAGTACCTTCTAGACAGTTTTGAAGACAGTAGCTCAAATAGTTTTGAGGAGACGGTAAAAAGACATTTGAGTAATAAAAATGTCTGAAATAAAAAAAAAATTAGTGAACATCTCTATTGCCTGTAATGAATTAGTCCTTCAATAATGCTGACTCAATGACATAATGCCCTTTTAATTAGAAATGGTTTGACTTAACATTTTCTCTTCCTTTGACCATTTTCCTCATTTTGAAGAATTTTTCGACAATTTCAAAGTTTCCATTTTCTTTACCGTACTGTTAATTTGCTGTGATCAAATGAAAATTTCAAGACAATATGTAAACGCTATGGATAAACTGTCTTGATTAGGACAGTTGTCAATTTACCTGTCTTTGTTCGACTGTCTATTCTAGGACAAAATCCTCCCTGATAATTTTCTTTAAAGAGGACAATAAGACGTTGAAATGTATATCCTTACTCAACCCGATGCAACATTAAAATAAAGGAATTTGAATGTGGAAAGAAATAAAATTGAAGATGTATCCTTGCTTTTCCACTTGTATGCTACCTTATCCCTGTTGCTCCAATTAGACTGTTTTTAAGTGTAATCCAACCCTTTCGGCTTCAAATTAAAGCCAACACACCAAAGAAAGACATTTTTTTATTTTAGTCTACTTAGTCGGACTTGAACTCGGGATCTCTCGCTCCAAAAGGAACCATTCAACTCACTGAGCCATTTGGTCGGTGGAATTGTTGTGTTATAGATGTCGGTTAGTTTCATTTATTGTCAACGTTTCACTAAATATATTAGAATCAGCAGAACAATTGGTTTTTAAAACTTAAGTAAACAAACACATTGAATAATCTATTTTCCAGATATTTTGTGGATTGACGTTAAATTTAAAAAAAATGAAGAATTGTATTTGGCGGTTAAAAAAAAAACCAAAAAACCATCAGCTAATAAGGTTGTTGAGTGAATTCTTATAACTATTTGCTCAAATGATATCCTATGTGGCATAGAAATCTTAAAGATTTTATTTCTTTATAAAGTATTTAACGTTTGTTCTATCCAAAATATAAATTATTCAATTTCCCCTAAAAATATACTAAATTTGAAAATGTTAAAACAATAACAACTCAAGCCATAAATTTCTTTTGATTCTATTATATAATATATCACGGCTCTATGTATCCAACCCCAACTCAACAAACACACATATATCATTTCTTCTCAGCTGTTCATCGTTTTGCCGTTATTTTCAGTTTTTTTTTTTGTTTTTTGTTTTTTTTTGTTACATCTCTGACTTTTCATCTCTTTATAAGAAATTGGGGGTTGCTATATTATCAGAAATTGATTTATTTCCGGTCGTGACGGCTTCTTTGAGGGGTGAATAACAACAGATCTTTTGGCTTATGGCTTAAACCGATACCAACCAAAAAGTATTATACTTTTTTTTTTCTCTCCACCCCATCCTCTTCTATACAGCAGTTTGGAGTTAACGGAAAAAAAACCCTTAATAAAGCACAACCGTTGCCTCGAGCAAAATAAAAACAATTAGATCAAATGTTGAACCCAATTTAGAGTTTGATGAGGACTATACAATATATATGTACATTGTTCCAGAGGATACATAACCTTGGCTTTTATTTCATCATTAATTTCAATTTAATGGAATCCTAAATGGGGAGGAATGGTTTGAAATTGTAGATTTTTCTATCAAGTTAGATATATGTCGAACATATTTTTTTTAATTTTCCCATATATACCTACCTAGTTACACCGACGGTTCTAGGACAAAATCCTTCCTGGTGAAGGAGAATTCTGTCAGGAGAGATTTTGCCCTGGGGGGTGTGGAGTATTTTGTCCGTCTTATCAAAAATGGTCAGGGGCAATTTTGTCTATTTACCGTTACCTACAGAATAATTTTTTGGCTTAGTTCCGGAATTGGTCGTTTCTAATGCTCTCATTGTTTCCTATATGCTAATATTCTTGAAACACTTCAAATACCTACATTTATAAAATATGATCATTTTTGTTGAATAAACGCTTTCAGTACCAGTAGCCATAAACAAAAACAAAAAAATAAAAAAAAACAGATTTGCTCGCTTCTCATTATCTTTCATCTCTTACAATATTTATGTTGCCCGGCTTAGTCTTTGTCAGCATGTTGTTTGATATAAATTTCTATTATGTTAAATGTATGTACAACAATATAGAAATGGTGGAGGATGTGTTTTTTATATACCCAACAAGATGGCGGCAAGCCACCAGTGTTTGGCCAAATGCCTGAACCTCTAAATGCTGGTCATAAACGAGAAGTTGAAAAAAGAATGGGGAAACCATAAATCTATAAAGCTTGGCAGAGAGCACAGTTGAATGTTGTTTTGTTTAGTTACATATATGGGAGATGTTTGTTGGATATTTTGTTTGGGAAATTTTCTCGTCGGAATAAGGAGTTAAATTTGTTTTTTTTCTTTTTTGAAGTTTGTTATATGAATTATATAGTGGTGGTGCAAATTCGTTGTGGAGTTTTTAGTTTCATTAGTTTCATGAGTCAAAATTCTCGCTAAAATAAATTCTCCGTTCTGTTTGTGTCTTAATTATTATTCTGCACAGCGTCTTTACCGAGATGACATCGCATACTGTTTTGAGACGATTTATTACCATCCCGCAAAGATTTTGTTTCATAATTTCATTTACATTGCTAGACAAAATGGTTTATAACAGGAAACTAAAATTTGATTATTTTCGTTTTAGGGAAGAGTTTCACATTAACAATTTGCATATCAACGACACCCGTTCAAGTAACAACACTAACCAAAGCAATAAAAGTAACCGTCGACGGTCCACGAGAGCCAAGATCCAAATTACGTCACCAAGGATTTCATCCATTTGCATTTGGTCCACAGCGATTTGCACCCGATCCCCTTATGGGTGGACTGCCATTTAAACTGCCAGGTAAATCAAATTTAGAAAATTATTTTTTTTTCCAACGTATTTTCAACGGATTTTAAATAAACAAAATCGCTTTATTTGATGGGGTATTAGTTCGTGGCTCATGAGAATTGCCACTGTGTTTTACCGGTTATCACAAGATAATCCGGATTTGGTACTTTACTGTCATGGTAACTAGGAAACGGTTTCAATTCAACCATACATATGGCTACGAGTATTTTACGTACACATTAAATGGATAAAATAAGAGGAAAATTTGCGAAAAACAAATTTGACTCTGAATTTTCATGATATATTTTTTTTTGTTTTTTTTTTGTTTTGTTTTTGTGCTAAGAGAAACCCCCTATGTTTCATGCATACATTTATATTGGATACACAATTCGTTGAATGTTTACCAGCAATCAAATCGGATTTTCAGATAACAAATAGTGGAAATTCTACAGAAATTGGCCAAACATTTATTTTTCCCCTTTGATGACGTGATAGGCTTATGGCATGTGTTCCAAAACGGTTGTTATGCGTAACATATATACAGAAGTATCATCAAATTTAAGGACAGCAATAAATTGAATAAATTTGTTAATGATAAAAATCATGAAACTTAAAAAATTGGAATTGTTGGCCATATAAACTTCATTCCTTCCAAATAGTTTTTCCATTTTTCTGCAAATGCATGTATTAAAGTATTCGCTATCGGCTATGCCTGTCAGCTGAACTCTTACCGTAGACGCTGTGTTAAGTGAAGAAGGTTGGATAGCTCAATGAAAAAGTTTATAAGTAAGATAAGTACGCTTATTCTGTCCACATCTTTGTTACTTAGTTCGACATATGTCAAAATTAAATGTAAACATTTATTCTCAGTTCGCTTGAGAGAAAATAAATATGAAATGTTGTGCCTCATTTTAATATTAATGTAACAAAAAAAAAACGGTCCTAGAATTTTGTACCGACATTTAAGGGACACAATGGACCCTTTCCTAACTCTAGTCTAGAGGATTTTACAAGTATTAATCAATTTTACATACTCATTTTAATAGAATAATGTATGCGTCAGAAAACTACGTTCAATGCAATCCGTTAGAATCTTGTACTAAAATGATCAATTTTATTGATATATCAAACTTTTTTACTACGCTAACGCTATAGCGGGTGATATGGTGGACAGCGTTAGCGTACATCTTTATTAATCCAGAAAATCAATCTTTAAAAATGTACTTAGTTGATTTTCGAATGAAAATTTGAGATCATTTTCTCCTGAATGAATTGGAAAAATATTTATTAGGATTAAAACCGGGGCTTCTTTCACAATGCTCATGCTGGTGTATTAACTTTTCTTTGATGGTCTCCTTTGTGTGAATGTTTTGTGTTTTTGTCATATATGTTTTGAAACCACTGTCTTATATTCATATATGGATGAATATGTGAAATGATTTAAGATCGGTGACAGAGGTTGACAACAACCATTAAAATATTCATAAAAATATATTAAAAGTTTTATGGTGGAAAAAGGGGCCGTAATTTGTCTTTTTATAACAAATGTCATTAAGACATTAACTGGGGGTTTTTTATTACCAACACTTAAAAACCGTCCTTTCGCATTACTGTACATTTTATGTGTCGAATGAAAAAGGACATCGTTTATGGGGGGCATCAAGGTACAATGGAAGCAAATATGGAAAGACATTTTCCTGTTGCAAATCGTCTGTTTATGATGTTATGGGATGAATAAATAAATAGGTATATCAGTGTTCATTTCAAATATATATCAGACAAAATGGTGTAACGAGGGTGGAAAACAAATTTCCCAAGCAGGAATATGACAAAATTGAAAATATGACATAAATTATGTTTGCTATTTTGCTATTCTATGCCTATACAAAACATCTCTCTATTATGTATACCCCCTATTGTTCCATATTCCTTATTCCTTGCTTCCCGATTTTTTCCCCCTTCCCTCCTCTTACAAAAGATATATGTGAAACATCCCTTATTCCGTCATGTAAGTGTTAAAATATTTGCACTTGAAATATTCAAAATGTTAAATTGAGTATTTGTCATGTGAATCGTCTGCGTACCATATTTACAATACAATTTTAAATATACTCGTGACTACATACGCATATTTACAATAAATAAAGGGTGCCATATTGACATGAAATTTGACATGAAATTGAATCAATATAAACATACCCTTTCGCAATATTGATTGATATGACATACCTGGGAAGGGTGGTTAAAGTGTAGCGATAAATTGTCTTGAGAAAAAAAACCATATTTTTATTTTTATTTTTTTTTATCTTACCCTGTGACTATGAATAATATTTTTAATTTTAGGTACAATTTTAACAAAAAGTTGCATTTAATTTTGATGAGGAAATAGCTAAATTCACTAGAAACCTGTAAGGAAGTGTTGAGAATCGATCATCTTTGAGAGCTAGAGAAGAAATCGTTCTTGCTCTAAACAATGAGTGTACAATACATATACATACATACAACGAAAGGGACGAATATTGAGAATTTTAATCAATTTGTTAGGCAGTGACCTTATAAATAAGATTGGCGTTCAAAGTTCCTAGGCTATTATATCGTCACCTTATTGTATAAAGGCTGTAAGTCCATTTTTAGCGTTTTTGAGTTTTATTATGTATTCCCACCAATTTATGTATTCTAAACGCGATGAATCTATTGAAAAAGATTTGTTTTTGGTATATGGATTCTAATTATGTACCAAAAAATAAAGATAGTTTATAGAACAAAGTATTTATAGTAATTACTATAGAACTAAAAGTAAAAAATCGTTCTTCTAACAAAATCTTTAAGAATAAAGTTCTAAAGTAATGATATACAACTTTATTTCAATACCTTCTTCGCGATACATTTTTTGAGTAGGGTGGCATCGGTTACTTTTAAAACCTTGTTCACTGATGAATCTTGGAGAACCAAGTTTTAAATCCCATTTTTAAAAAAAAATAGCTCAAAAACTACTGAATATTTATAAGTTTAGATAATTTTTTTATAATATTTTATTATTTTGCAAAATATTTTAACTCTAACATAAATTGTATCAATTTTAACTTTTAACACTTTCAACATCAAACATCGAAAAATGTCAATTTGCCCTAGAAGTGGGCAAATTAAATCCTAATTCTGAAAAACTATGTTTTTCACATAGAATCTTTATACAATAAAGTGACGATATGTCGGGTCGGTCCATAATGCAACCCTAAAAACTGTTTATGTTGACATGCCCTGCCCCCGGATTCTGTTTCTTTAGGTTTAGGTAGGACTACACTACAGTCATATGACTGTAAATAAAACGTAGAAACGTTAAAACATCGAAATGCAGTATAATTCAATGAGGAGAATATTTGCAATGAAAGTTCATATGGTAATGTTTCCTCACTAAAAACTTTGTCAGCTATACCTGGCACAATACACTGCACAGATGGCATACCTGTTTCATAAAATATAGCGAGCGGCAAACAATTAAAAGCTTTTCACAATTAATCCAATTAACACTAATTGGCATCCATCTAACGAATGTACCGAACGCAAAAATATAATTTTAGAGACTAGAAGCGATAATATATGAAATATACCATTTATTAAATATGTAATTCAATTTAAATATGTCACAAAATATTTGAAACAATTTGACAGTAGATTTTATAAACTCAAACAAGGGATAAAATTTATGTGGAATTTTGAAGTCAGACTTTATACACTCATATATGAGTCTTACCCTCAGTATGTATGGTGACATGTGACACCAACTTTGTTAACTTGATTTTCACCCCCAGCAGCCTCTATAATATGCCTGAGGATGTGTTATGCTTGTTTTCTGAAACAACCTTCACCTATCATATACATTATACACCCTCATCATTGAACTTTCCTATAAGATTGGTTGAGTGAGAAAGTTTTGGGCACATCAGCAGCACTGTTGTTGAAGCTTTTCTAGTGCTATACACGATATAATAATACATACAACTAAAGTGGCAAAAATATATTGTATCGTATAACCTAAGCCTCAATATATAGACCCTATATATAGAAAATATGTACGCACGTACGGTACGGTGCCGTACAACCTTTACATACATATGCTGTCACGTTGCTTCAAGTTGAATTACCTTTGACATAATTTGAGATAAGTAAGTTTTAATAATGACATGATGAGTTACCTTCCTTTTACTCTAACTTTTGTCTAATTGTTATTATGTGCGTAAAATTTTGTGCTAAAGTTATGTGCTTAGATGAAGGTTATTTAAAACGATGATTAAATTAAATATTTAAGCCACGCTTAAGAGAATATCGCCTGGGAAGGAATTAAATATATGTATGTATGTATGTATGTATATAGAGAGACATTCATGACTTGCTATCCAAATGGATATATAAAAAGAACATAATGATGGGAAAATGTCTTTTCTATTATTTTGTTAGAGTTTTTCGTTAAGTAAGTCGTAATAATATAAATTAGTGGGAATGCTTTACAATCCGATAAGTTTGCGATTAGCAAAGGACCACAATTTGTTTCTTTCATAGTTCGAATTTCATTTGAAATTGTAAGATAAGATAAGATAAGATAAGATAAGATATTTTGGCTATATACTACCCATTACTACCAAATGGAATAAAGCTCAGTTTTGCTTTACTTGTTTTTGCTTATAGTTATACTTTAACTTTAGACTATTTTTTACTATTACAAATCGGTTATTTTTTCATTAATTTTTATGAATTTTTGACAAATTATTCAATAATATGTCGGAGATATATTGATTAAAATTGAGGCGCTCAGCGCTAAATCGACCTAACCCACAAATTTGCCGAAACAGAGATAAATATGTTGTAAAAACCACAAATGGAAAATGGAGGAGAAGTGGTTTATTTTGTAGAACAGAAACCTAAAATTATTCCCGCTTAGAGCTTAGACAATATTCATACTTTATATATTCATACTTTATATATTCATACTTTATATAAAAGGTTTTTTTTACATGTAGGTATGTATTTTAAAAAAGTGATCGAAAGGAATCAAACTAGATTAACTCTGTTCAAGAAATTTTGGGGTTAGGCTAATTTAGCGCTGAGCGCCTTAATTGTCAGTTCGATTTTACCGGAACATTTTCAAATCACTGATAGGTACAATTTATTCAGAAAAATTATAAATTTCTATGAAAATCAGTTCAATCAATATAATCTCTAAAAAATCTCCAATTTTAAATCTGAATCAACAGAAAATATCATTTAAAAGGAATTCGGTTCAAAAGATCCAAATATCTGCAGAAGAAAAACGAATTGAAAAAAAAATCATACAAAGATATCTACTTTTTAGATTAAATTGCTGACAAAACTATTTTAAAAACATTTTCACACCATAATCACGTTCATCCCTTAAACAAAACGTTGCGATTGCTGTTTTTCAATTATTTCTCGTCACCAACAGTAACCCTTTTTAATTTCTTTCAATGATTAGAATGCGCAAAAATAATGGTTATAAAAAGATTACGTCTTGAACTAATGGAGAACAACCGGGCTTAAGGGTGGATAAGGGTCTTGTGTTTTTTTTTTTTTTTTATTCTTACTTTCCGTCGTATAGGTAAAGTTTTCTTTTATTTCCCACCTCTCTCTCTATAAGCAAAGGGTTAAATAGGTGAGCCACCCCAGCGAAAAAAAAAATTCATTTATTTAATTGCTCCAAAGAACAAAAAGTTATTGTGCGGGGGTTTTATCTGAAGAAAAATATATGGTGGTAAAGGGTGAATTATTATTATATATATATATATATATATTCTGAAAAAACATTTTCACGTTCATACTGTTTGGTTAAGCTCTTGCAACTAATTGTAAAGACAAAAGGGTGTCGAGCAGAATGCAAATGTGCTATAATGAGAAGCCTTTAAGTTAAGTGAATTTTAAAGTGCTTTTATGGGGTAGAGAAAATGGTGTGTTGAACAAAAAAGCGCGGGTAGTTAGTGCATGATGGGCATAGGAATCGTTATAGCGTTTATATCGTTTGATTAAGTGCTGTGACATAGGGTCGGTTGGTGCAAAACGTGAGTATAATGAGTTCATTGTATTATCATAAAACATCCTTTACAAAGAAGGATAAAAGTCCTTTAAATTTATAACTAGCCGGTGAATTTTAATGTCTTTTTTTTAATTCATATTATTGATCGTTAAACACTTCCGTTTTGGTAGAAGGATGAAATTCTCTTTGTCTCCATATAATTGTAATCTGTAATTGATGTATGTAACTAATGGAAACGATACCTCTAATATCAAAGGGAATGTTCTCCAATATTTTTGTCTATTAAACTTGAATCTTTCTGTTCGATGCTTGATATCTATTAAATATTTTAAAAACCGGCAGAAAATCCAAAATAATGAAATAAAGTTCAGTATTTACTGTCAAATATTCACTGATCTGAGCTCTAATTATGAAATGCGATTCGTTTCTGCGCGAATCGCATTTTTGTTCGATTCTCAGATGCGATGCCCATTCGTTTTAAGTATTATGAAATGCGCTGCACCCATTCGATAGTAAACATTATCTCCAAACAGTTTTTTTCTCAGATTTATTCGGATTTATGTCGCTGATTCGTTTCAATGTCTTACTAAAACTAATATCATTCGCGCAACTATTTTGCTGTGCCAAATTGTTCGATGTGGACAAATCAGATTTTATAATACGAGCGAAATGAAAAACGCACTGTGAATGTTCGATAATCGCATTTTATACTACCAAATCATTCGAACGCTCGTTCGATTCGATTGTATTATTGCGCATCGCATTTCATAAATAGGCCCTTGAATTCACTGTCGGGAACAAAAAGTCACTATATTAATTTGGATTGTCAATATGTAAGAAAACAAATTTAACTGATCAAATGCCTCAGTAAATGGAATTGTTGTCTTTGGAACGGCAGGTCCCGGGTTCAAAGACCGACTGGAATGAAACATAAAAAGTGTTTTTCTCTGGTATGTTGATTTGAATCTGGTGGTTGAGTTGCACTAAAATACAGTTTAATTAACGGCAATTATCTCCAAAATGGCAATGCTTAAAAATGTCGGTGAAATAGCAAGCATTTGTAAGGTTTCCGTACACCTCCCCTCAACACTTCAAGTGGTTTTTTTTTTTACAAAAAAAGAGCTCGGCATTGTTGGCTTCTCACACTCCAATATAACATATCAAAAAGGGATGTCTAAAGGGCCCAAAAAACTAGTGGGCTAGGGATCAAACTTCTTCGGAAGTCCGCCCTTCAATATACTACTACTATTTACTACTAATCAAAAAAGTCTCAGAATTCGGGTATGTCGATATGTTTTGAGAACTGAATCGTTACTTTAACTTGCTCTTTACTTTAACTTCTCTTCGAAAAAGGTTAGAAAAACTCAGTAGTTTTTAGTAAATTTTCACAAACATAAAACAACCCATTAGACAAAATAATCGTCAACATTCTAGATAACTAGTTGACACATAGAATTCACAAAAGAGAATAATATTTTTGCTGCAATTTGTTTCATCACTTAATTATCAGTTTAAATTTAGAAAACAGTTTTATCGTTCCATTGTTATACGTTTCGAATGTTTCGATGGTGCACCCAACTTTATATACATATATACATATATATATAAAAATCATTCCTCTCCCTCCCCCACAAAATAATATGCTGTTAGCACCCCATTGTGAAATCCTTTTCTTTGTATATCCTTTCATTTGCGCGAAACTGTCGCTTCTTAAAGTTCCACGACAATGATGATGATGATGGTGTCAAAGGGGTGAGAAATAAATGTTTTACCGGGTTTGAGAAAAGCACATCGTTTGTCTAAGTCTGCTTTAAGACCAGTATACATAATCACCCTGCTTTCGAAAATAAACGCGTTTTCCATCATACCCCTTTTGCTATATAATGTATAGATATAGAACATTATGGGGCTGTGTATTGTGTACTAATCTCTTAGACAATTCCTTTAGCTTAAACTCCTTTTAAGTGTCATGGCCCATTTCACAATGTCTTCTTATGTTTGAACAGTATTACTTGTATTTGGCAATATACGAAATAAGTCGCGCTGTGATGTATGCAAGGCAGCACCTTGTGGTTCGTTTTCCAAATTGGGTTATTTGTTGCGTTTCGACTGAGATGGATTTTGCGGAATTTAACTTTAATTTGTAAATAGTGTTATGGATGGTTTACATCTCATACGAAAGCAAAACTAATTTATATTTAGGTTGTTCGTAAATTCTTTTCCCTTTTAGGTAAATGTGATTATGTCAGGTTTTGCGTTAGGTAGTTATCTATGAAATAAATCATAATCATATTGTTCGCTAGATGTGAAAATTATTTTTATTATCATCATCATCATCACCGTCATTGTAAATATACGTCAACTATTACAGTTTAAATTTGTTGTTTAATTGTATAGTATTAATTGTAGTGGAAATCGATTTTAGAATGTATTAAAGAATTGCAGGCTAACGCAAGACGAAAATTTTAGGCTACACAATAGCCGTCAATCGATCATTAGACAAAAAAGTTGTCATCTTCATGAAAAATCAGACTGCACTATAGGACTACCAAAATCATGGGCTTATTTAGGTCAGATTAATAAATATAAAAATTGATGAAACTACTTCTGTCTACTCAATGGAGTTAATCTAACGTGGGTTTTTGTCAATAATGGTTCGTAGGCGCTGATATATTCGTCAGACAGTCGAGATATTTATTTTTTGGAATGAAGTCCCAACAACCGTAATTATACCCGTATGATGTTAATTAAAGGGTATTATAACTTTGGTACGAAGTTTGTAACTCCGCTTAATACTCATCGTAACACCATTGTCTTTGTTGTGTAATTCTAAGTCAAAATATGTATGTCTGTCCGTCTCTCCGTTATCAAGATTCCGGCTAAACGGAAGATTCCATAAATAGACCAAAAAGTTCCACGATCTGCCGTTATGGCGTTGTAATCAATTTTTGTCATTTCTAGTGTTTTTAATCATTTTTTATTCAATTTGCTCAATATTTCTTTGTTGTACAGACAAAATAGACACGGATAAAGTCATAGATAATAAATTAAGTACTCATACAGGTATATTATAATCGGTGTAGCCAATTATTCCTTCTTTACTGGTCTTATTACTGATTCAGCAGGATATTATTGAAATGGAATCGATAGATGACGTTGAACTAAATAATTGCTGAAGAAACATTGATGAGAATTTCAATAACTTTCCTGGCCCTAAGTGTGAACCGATTCCAAAGAATTCTTACGTAAAATGGACATTTTGAATGAGCGAAGCAAGCAAAATCTCAAAGTAATTAAAGTTAGGAATTTAGTTTTTGTTAATTTTCCCTTTTTTTTACAAGGGTGGCCACATAAACTGAATCGATTTTGCAACTCTCAACATTAAAATTGTTGAAGACAACTCTCTGGAGTAAAAGAAGAACAAAGGAAATCCATACTTGTACTTCTACTGTAGCATTCGATCTTAATATTATGTTCATGTTTAAATAAAGCTTTTATGAGAGCTTTTTGGATAATTTAATGCATCCGCACAATAATAAGAATGACTATACCTAATGCTATACAATATGCATGATACTCAACTATACATAATGCACTAAAATATATACCCCAGACATATTATCATAATATAAAGATCAAAGAGAGTTTTTTTTTCCAATTTCTAAAGCAAACTAAGAAAAAGCTTTATTTGCATACGTGTATAAGTAGATTCTTACATATACCTACCTACATTATCTATTTATATATCCATATATATATATATTATGTAGGTGTATGTGCAGTACGTATGTACATATATATATAAAATAGACGAGATACAAAAAGCTCATTTTGTCTAGTCTAGTCGAAGTTTCTCTACGAATGTATATAAATAGCATACACCAAGCAATGTCAAAGTTTAGTTTTTGAGTCAAGAAAATTTCTGTTCACAAAGAGAATGGAGAAAACATATCGAAGAAAATATGTGTGTAACTAAAGTATTTAAGCTCTTGTGTAAGGTTGAAGCTTTTTGTGGCGCACCAATGGCACCGCGCTGTGCCCCACTACCACTAGGTTCAACCGTACCAGTGGCTAACCCTTTATCGCGCTAAGGTTTCCTTACGGGACCGCACATTGGGTTTTTAGTGGGAGTGAAGCAAGCCACTGCTATGAACGAAGAACGATATCCGAAACCATATAGATAAGTGCAAGAGAAGGATGCTCTTAAATATATCCTTTATAATTACCATATACGTATATATATATATATATATATATTTGGATATAGGTATGTAAATACATATCTATACTGTACAAAGCATAGCATACATATATGGAATGTCTTATACAGCCAAAGGCGGGAAAGGGATATTCGTATGACATTAATTATTTAATATGAGAGT
>JANSTT010017889.1:0-15499 GCA_026745375.1 Platyura marginata | reverse complement strand
ATAGAATGAAATCTGTTTCGAAAAAAATCTTTTTAGAATAAAATCTGTTTGGAATAAAATCTTTATAGAATAAAATCTGTTTGAAAAAAAAACTTTATAAAATAATAATAATAATTTTTTATAATATTTTTTCTTGCGTACCCCTTGAAAATGATTGAAAAAGTCTAAACATTCATTAAGGAAGATTAAAATGCTAATTTTAAGTTAATAATTTACAGAATTCGGAATTTTCGGTTTTTCACAATTTTTTAAGTACATATATATGTATATCCCTTAGATTTACGAAAAGAATTTCTTGCAAAAATTCTTATCTCCTTGACCATAATTTGGAAAACTTTTTTCTTTCCCCATTTTGTGGCTTTGAATAATCTAGTTATACCAGAACAAATATAGTTATTTGGGGGACCAACGATGATTCCATCTCGATAGAAGATAGTGTAGAAAACATTTAAAATCTGGGTATTGAAGTTAAGCGTCGTGACTAAGTGCAAAGCTCCTAAAGCCGAGGAATGTGTGAAGTATCCAATGATATATTGATGTCGAGGCTCTACTCATTATTTAGTATTTTTAATAAATTTTTCATCGAAATTTTAGCGATTTTAAGTTTTTTTTATGAGATTAATATTTAATTTAAAAAAAATTTCCTTTCTTCTAGGATAGGACGACGAAAATAATTTTGATTGGTGAGTAATTTTTATTTAATATTTTTTACTATGTATATGTGTATCTACATGTACAATACAGTGATAATGTCTCAAGAGACCCTAAAAATCCATTGTTATATGGTAGTTTTTTTGTTCTTGTTGTTTGATTTGTTCATCTAATTTTACAGGCGAACGAAAAAACGAATGGAGTAAATCCGTTTCAATATGTAAAATCTATGAACAAAATCAATGTTTTCTGATAATTAGTAATATTGTTTGACTTTCTTTGATTTTTAAATTTGTGGGAGACAGAAATACTTACCCAAATATTTAAAAAAAACACAAATTTTGATTTTTTGTAGTTACGTAATTAATGCATTGACACCGACGATATTTTATATTCTTCTTTACTGGATTATATAGTTTTATGTATACTTTCTTACTGGTTTGTCTTTTTTTGTCCTCTCTTCGTCTAAAAAAAAATAAAATAAAATTGTCACACCCGTAATCACGTTGATTACGGTAATAGTTTTTATTTTTCACTAGACAAACTATTAACGACAAAAACTAAACATTTTTAATTTGCCACTTAGTATAATCAATCATTAAAAAAATGGAATTACAGTAGAACCTTATTAATCCGAAAAATAATAATAAAGAAAAAAAAGCATAGAACGCAACTGAAAAGCTAAATTACTAGATACAAAACTCTTGCAAACGCACACACATTTATCGCGCATCTATTGTTTTTAGAGCGTATAAATGAGCGTGTTCGACATAACTAAAAGTTAAATTGTATAACTTAAGTACATAAATAACCATGTAAGCAATTGATTTCTTTCCTATGGACTTATTTACCTTTGGCATTTCTTCAAGAATAAAATACAGTAGACTCGCGAAAATGTGATTTTTTTTTGTATGTAAGCTCGAAAACGTAAACACGGCATGCTCGAAAACATTAAGAATATTTTTGGAATTCATGGAAATTGATTGTATTTTGTCATTTAACTATCCAATTACTCATTTTTTAGGTATCAGATTTGTTTTAATCCGGACTTTCATAAATCCGGATGAACTAGAATCTTAATAATTTCGAATTAACGAGATTCTACTGTATATGTTTAGACTAAAAAAAATGCAAAAATTTATAATATCGTTAAAATATAAAACAATATAATTACACCTATGTACATACATATGTATGTATGTACTGTACATATATAATATACCAAATGTTAACACAGTGTTCACCACACACAATTTTTTTTCTTCACTATCTAATTTTTTTCTTTATTTTTTTTTTTTTTTCTTTCTTGTGTTTGATCGCGCACGTTAAACCTTAGTTCACATAATTAAGCAATTTGATATTTAA
Organism: Platyura marginata; assembly: GCA_026745375.1. Taxonomy (NCBI): domain Eukaryota; kingdom Metazoa; phylum Arthropoda; class Insecta; order Diptera; family Keroplatidae; genus Platyura; species Platyura marginata. Next base: position 13,483 of record JANSTT010017889.1, on the reverse strand, counting down.
ATTTCAATTAAGTTTTTATGGTAATTTTCATGAAGAGAACAACTATACAGACATTTTCAAAATGAATCGATATTTTGTATAGCTCAGTTGGATACCTTATTGGCAATTATTATTAATGGATTGATTTAAGATAGATCTATAGACAGTAGCAGCATTGTATTAATAGGATAATTGATTTCTTTGGAAGTATAGTTATGGGTATGTACTGTACATATATAGCAGGAAATAAGTTTAAGCGAAACAAAATTAAAAATTTGTCTCTTAAGTTGTAGCGATAAATTTTTAAGTTTGCATCACCAAATGATTATTGGGATAATTTACTGCGCCTCCTCTAGTAATGGAACAATAAAAAAAAAACATAATATCTAGTATTTATACTACTCCCAGAGATTATCTATTTCCGCTAAATGTCAAATGTAATTAGGCGTAAAAAAGAACGAAGAAATAATAACAACAACAACAAAACCATCAATTTTTCTACAAGATATAAAATTAATTAATAGTTATGTGATAAATTCTTAAATCTTGACTATAAAAAAATAAAAAAAAAAAAAATAGAAAAATCTTTCTCTCCAAATTACTTACTAAACATTCACAAACATCATCTATAGAGGAAATACTTTAAATCACCAAATAATCTTATGTAAATAGAGTGATGTTTACATTCCGCAACCGAAATGATTAGAAAAACATGATTTAATGGTTTTTATGCCACATATTATGCTATATATATGTATATATGTATGTATTTAGACCCAGCCAGAAAGAGAGTAGAGACTATAGTAGTAGATTGCATCCAGATGATGATTTCAATATATGTACAAATGTAAATACATCAGAAAATTGTTGACTTGCTTTTGATATGTATTTTTTCGGTGATATTTTTGATGTTTATTTGCATAACGAAATGCTATTAATAATACCTACATATCTAAAAATGGGGCGATTTTTATTGCCAGACATTGTTTATTTTATTTGTATTTGTATGTACATAAAGTATGAAATGAATAGAAAAAAAACGGCTGAAAAGTTAAAGCTACATGGCTTCCACACTAAATTAGCTTTTACCTACACTTCGCCGCCATATCTTAACCCATTTCCCATCCTTCTCTCACCTTTTTCCATTCTTTGCCACCCTTCCGCATTTTTCCTCACCCGTTTCTATCCTTCTTCTACCCATCCATACCCTTCCCCTGTCCATCCCCTACCTTTCCCCTACCCTTCCCCTACCCTTCCCCTACCCTTCCCCTACCCTTCTCCTACCCTTCTCCTACCCTTCCCCTACCCTTTCCCAACCCTTCTCCTACCCATCCTTTACCCTTCCCCTACCCTTCGCCTACCCTTCTATTCCTTTACCCTTCCCCTACCCTTCCCCTACCTTTCCCAACCCTTCAAACCCTTCCCCTACCCTACTCTACCCTTCCCTTACCCTTTTCCTATCCTTCCCTACCCTCCCCTACCATTCTACTACCCTTTCCTTACTCTTCTCCGCCATTCGTTCACCTTTTCCGACCTTTACCCCACTTTCCAACAACATCTTCCCAGCTTCCCCCATCATTTCCCACACTTTTATCATTTTGTCGAAATTTTGCTTTTTACTATCCAAAAAACTAACAATAAAAATCCCTTTTTTCGAAAAATTTGAATCGGAGTAGGTCGAAGGAGTAAGCAAAACCAAACCAAGCCAGTCGTTCACAAAAAAAAACGACGCTAGCTCAACTCGTTCAAAAGTTAGCGTATATATAACCGAGCGAGCAAGCGATACCTACTACAAAAATTTTTATTGCATTTTTACAATTTAAAAACAAAGCTTCTACAGTACACAATTGTAAGTGTGGAAGCAACATATAAAAATGCATTTAACTATTAATAGTACACCTGGGTACAATGCATATTGTACCAACACACAACAACTGTCTGCCGAGAGTGGCATATGTACATTTCAAATCCAAACAGACAAACATTTTAATTAATCTAATAGAGAGTCTCTACTCTACTCTACTATATTAGTTGTAGGGCTTTTATTTAAGTAACTGTGTGTTTCACACAAGTTATATTGTTCTAATTTATTATACTCTTAGCTTAGCCATAAAGGTATGGTGCACATTTATTTTTTTTTTGTTTTTTGTTTTTCTAAAATATTTAAGAATTTGATTAATTACTTATTGTTCTATATACTCTAATAGAGTAGCTATGAGTAATATGCAAATCCACACACCAACAAAAATAAAAACGGACTCCTGCTGTGAAGTACAAATTTTACCATGCATTATACAATTATTTGCATAATCTAATTACATTATATCAGATATTGTATAATAGTTGTCGCACCTGCACTAATTGAGAGTGTATTTAATAATAAATAATATAATTTAGTAAATTAGATTGGAATATGCAACGAAAAATGGCGACCGCGTTTGATTTCTTTTGTGTTTTAATTTTTTTTTAATTGATTCTACCGACATTAAAGCTCTTAATGGAAGTTAGGTTAGTTAGGTTAGGTTGGGGGGGGCTGTAGGGCTATTGACCCTTCACCACTGAGACCTAAAAGATCATTTGGAGTCGGAATGTTGGAATGGAAAAAAAAAAAAATATATTGATATTGGTATTGCGCAACCGTGATATCCTAACCCCAAGGTACGTTTAGTGTTTAGCCCGATTGATCGATGATCCACTTCCAAACAGTTCAATCCATTTTTTCTGGTATAATTTTTTCTCGCATCCGTTCATTATAAGGATTCTAATTGAGCTACCCCATAACTGACCTTATAACTGAAATATTTCCATTTACGATTGTTTCTAGTTCAAAAATCCATAGATTTATTGATTCTATGTCGTCCGAAAACAATTTTTAAAAAAACTTTAGATCATTTTGATGGAAGAAAATAAAAAAGAATTTGGGCGTTCGACGAACATCTTGACCGATTTTTTGGCAGTTTTTTTAAAAAGCGACACACACATTCGTAATTTTTTTATTTTTAGAAAACTTTAAACCGTTAAAGGGTTAACTTTTACACTAAAAACCTAATGAATGTCTTCCTAAACGAATTTTACTATTTTTTTTTTGTTTAAGCCTTTTGTGTTGAAAATGTTTGGACCTTAAGGAGGTAACTTTTTCCGAAAATTTTACTTACAACAAAAATGTTGGAAATTTAAAATTGCAAAAAATTGCAAAGTTTCAAAATCATATCTTTAATATTAAAAAAGCTCAAAATTGTTTCACTTTTTTGAAAATCGCCCAAAAAATGATCAAAATGTTCGTCGAACATTGTTTTTGTTCGACGATTTGAATAATTTTTTTTTTTTGGGAATCAAAATCCCTTTTAAAATGTTTGCACAAAAATAATCGAAAGGCGGAGGAGAATAGATGCCAAAATGTCAATCATGGTAAACAAATCTTTTTGGTCATATTTCTTTAGGCTGGAATAAGAAATTAGATCATAGAATATAACTGCAGTTTCCTTTTTGTACATGTAAGCAGGGTTGTTAAAGTAACAAATGATCGATAAATTACAAAATTTATGTTATTGGTAACAAATGTATATGTTACACGAAATCAAGTTACATTTTTGCTACATATATTTGTTACCAAAATTGCTACCCATTTTTCAACTCAATGGTTGTCACCAATCATCAATTCGCCATTTTGAAATATTTCGAAACAATTCTGAATGTCTTGTGATGAGGTTATTTCATGAAGCTGTCAAATTGAATTGGACGGAATTGTATTTATTTGTTACATTTGTTACATTTGTTACATTTACTACAAGTTTTGGTCACAAATGTAACAAATTCGAAAAAAGTGTTACTTTAACAACCCTGCTTGTAGATGAAGGTTTTTTATCGTATGAATTAAATTATTATATCGAAATGGCAAAAGTTTCGATTTTTAAAGGAAAAAGCTCTACAAAAATATTACATAAATTGTCTATTAATCTTTGAATTCAAAAAAAAAAAAAAAAAACCTACGCTAGAAAAAAAACCATCTTCTAGAACTAAATAGCCACCAACCAATATAAATCAAAAATTCTATTCGGACACACGTAGAGCTGGTTAAATAAAACGTTTTTTTTTCTCTTCTTTCAACAAGCGCCACTCCTTGTTGTTGTGCAGAAATTACTTCCTTAATTATATAGAATAAAAATGACCAAAATTGGTTATGATACGTTTTGGGATAGAATTTAGTTTTTTTTTTTTAATAACAACACAGATGACTAATTCTTGTCATGTGATTCAACAATGTATGTGCACATAAAATGTATTTTATCGTATAATATTAAAGAATATTTGTGACTATAATTTTTTTTTTTTTTGTATATAAAAAAAAAGACATGATGTAAGTTTCACCAATTTGCATAATTTTAACATATACTTAACACAAATAGTTTTTATATGTAATAGAACAAGAGAAAAAGAAAAGACGAGAGAGAGAGAAAAAAAAACTGCGATAGTATCTAAATAATATTCAAAAAACATAGCTCCAATTTCAATACACATATTAAAATATGTAAAATACAATTTAATGTATAATACACTAAATAATGTATGTCACAAAAATTCCACAAATTTATTAATTAATGGTTGTCCATGTTAATTAAAAATATGATATAGCCGGTTCGCTATTAATATACCTAATCTAAGCCATGTGACTTCTTTTTTTTTTTTTTTTTTTTTCTTTCATCATTAATGTGTACATATGTAAGTATTATGTATAATCATAATTTGAATTAATAAAAAACAAATTTATACATATCGGTTGTTAGATTATACCTAACCAGATGAACCTGCTGTACGTTGAACAATTTTTTAGCAGTAATTCCCAACAAACATTTTTCGACTAAGCGTGGAACTAAAGTTTTCCCTCTTTGGCGGCGCCTCAAGATTATTTGCTGCAAATTGCATTTTGTTGAAAAAAATGTTAATCCTTAATTAGTTTAAGAAAATTATATTAAAAGATAACAGTAACAAAATTAGAATATAAAGTAAAGATTTTTAATACTTAAAAAATAAACTATCAGACATCAGACTACAGGGTGAAAAAGACAGCATAATTCTTTGTATAGGGGAAGAAAAAATAGTTCGAAGCGACAAGGAGAGCATCAGAAGAGAGAAAAGGGGTAACTTTCACAACGTCCACAGGAAGATGAGAAAACAAGTGTCGAGCAAGCTTCGTATGTCCTTTAACCCCTCCATGTTGGACATTAGGCCAGGAAACCAGTGATTGTCAAGTGTCTCGATCCATTGCACAACGCACCAATCTCGTTCCATGTTTTTTCCGACCAGAGTTTTAGTTCAATTATTTCTTGCATGATTTGCCTGGCCTGCGTAGAACGTGACCAATCCATGTCAATTTTCTCTTTTTTATCTGTAGCCTCAATGGGGCTCAATTATGTTAATTTCCAGAGGTCGGTCTTAGATATTTCATTAGGCCAGAAGAAGACTTTTGAGATTCGACACAGACATTTGTTAATGAAGACCTGAAGTTTTCGTGTAATTTTAGGGGACACCGGCTATGTCTCACAACTATAGAGAATAACTGACTTCACATTTGAAGTAAATGTCCGCAGTTTTGTTTTTCTTGACAAGTCAGATAATATCCAGAAATTGTGGAGCTGTTCAAATGCGTATGCGTTGCTCAAAAACGTTTTCACTATCTCCATCTACAGAAACAATGGTGCCGAGATAGGTAAATTGATCAGTTCTAGCAATTACTTCTTGGTCAATCATTAAGTTAAATTTCAAAATCACATCGTTAAAAATAAAAAAGTTCAAAATGGTGTCACTTTAAAAAAAAAACGCCAAAAAAACCGCCAAAAACACCGACATAGAGGTGTCAACCTAAATTTCTCTCTACAAAATGACCAAAGTTTTTTTTTAACACTAATCCTACCAGGCTTTTTTTACCTGAGTAGATTGTGCCACTAATTTTTAATTTTATTAAATTTAAAAGTAGATAAAAAGTGAAACAAAAAATTTGTGTAAAAATGTCGAATGATAACATAAAGCCTCCGATCGGTAATATACCTACGAGTATTAAATGAGTAGGAGAGTTTTTTAAAAGGAAATGTGCCTCAAAAACACACCTTGGTAGGATTAAGATTAAAAAATAGTCTCACGATGATTGCATAAATAATTTCACGCTTCGTTCCTGACTATATCGAGAAAAAAAGTATTGAACCACCAGAAAATTTGAAGAATTTTCGATATAACTTCGAGAATGATGCAAATTACCCTACAAAACTTCTATTTTATGGCACAAAAATATGATTTTCTGATTATTGGAGCCACATTTTAGAATTTTTCCTTTGGCTTAGTGATAATTTAAAATATTGTTATAAATTTAAACCAGCTCCCCTAGATTGTAGATTTGTTTGTTAGGGGTGATCGCTGCACCTCGACCTTTTTAGATCTATTGTGCCTCCCTTTCTTACTTCTATCTTCATGGAGCCTCTCCACTATTTAAAGGGCCTCCTCAAATCCTGTTTCCTTTAGGACGTTTAGGATTTTGAGTAGATTAAGGGACGGAAGGTCCTTCTCGGTCAGGCAGTAGTTCCCCAGATAATCTCTCGTTTTGTGGATGAGTGTTCCGCATTCTATAAGGAGGTGTATTGGGGTTGCTTCTGTTTCTTCACAGAACCTGCACGTGCCGCTTTTTTCTAGACCCAGCTTCCTCAGGTGCCTCTTCAGCCTGCAATGGCCTCTAAGGCTTTCTCTATTTAGACGTCGCATCTTACTGTACGTTGAATCGAAAACAAAAATAATAATTATAAAAACGTTTGCATTATTCCTGTAAAGACGTCGTGGCGCACAGTTTGGGAACCAACGATTTAGAGGAAAAATAATTGACACTAATTTAAGCAGATCGAAATGGCGATATAGTGTTTTTTTATTTTATAAAATATTTAAAATGAGCTTCCTCTCTCGGTCTCACCATCAGTAGGTACCATCTACCTCTATATACCTGTCCATTATAATTATATACATATATGTATATACACACACACATATATATATATATATATATATATAAACTGACAAACAAATTTACATGGAATATTCATGATTTGTATGTTTATCAATTAATTTTTTTCTAAATGCATTTTTTAAATGGAATTTAAGTCGAATAAAATATAATAACAATAAATATAAATGGACACCCCCCCTCCCTCCTTCATAGATTGTTTTAATAGCACCGATAGAGATTGTATTTAAAAAGTTTTAATTAGTTTTAATTGCAACTCTTGTGACATATAATACATCATCATGTTGAGCGATTTTTATCTTAGCTTTTAATTATTTAATTTTTTTATGTAGCAAAATTATTAATTTATTGTCTCATTATTAGAGAGAGAGAAGTGATACTAATTTATGAGAAGAGACGTCTTTAAACAAAATGAATTTTAAATCAATCAATGAATTGACTTAGTTTATAGAATGTCAACCAGAGGGGTGTAATGCTCCTGGCCCTTGAGATACCATTTAATAAATTATTTTTAAATAAACTCCAATATTTAGATTAATAAATTTTATTGAAGCTTTGATTACATAATCTATGGAACGGTTGGTATGGTTAGCGATCACGTGACTTATCTGGGAATCTATTCGGTATCTGGGACTTTCGTTAGCCGTGTAGGTAGTAAAATCGGATTTGTAATTTTAGTAAATATCCATACTCCGCACGCACACACACACACACACACATACATATACATATATTGGGTATATCGCGTAAATATCCTCATAATGAAGCCAAAAAGCCTAACACTGTATCTGTATCTTGATTTACCAATTCCTAGCTCATCCAAGTAAATCACAAACGACTAAAGTCTGTCCATCGGACTGCTATAGAGATTGAGCCAAAAATTCTATTTTATATGTCATTTGTCTTATTCCAAGCAAGTCGCTATGCGGGGTTCGAAGTATAATCAAAGTCTGCCAAATCGTTGAATATGTGTCTGCTTTAGATCTTTATATAGGCAGGGTTGTTAAAGTAACACTTTTTTTAAATTTGTTACATTTTGGTACATTTGTTACGTTTGTTACACTTGTACATTTGTTACATTTGTTACATTTGTTACATTTGTTACATTTGTTACATTTGTTACATTTGTTACCAAATGGTGTACACTAGGGTGGTATGGAATTTTTTTGAAAATATTTTAACGCTCAAAAAACTAAAGAATCCTTTCTTGAACAAATTTAGTTGAATTTAATCTTTTTGTGCTCTAAATAATTGAACCTTAAAGGGTTAACTTTTTCCAAAAATTTTATTTGGCTAAAAATGCCGGAAATCCAAAATAATATAAAAATACAAAGTTTGAAAGGGAAATCTTTAGTATTAAGAAAGTTCAAAATTGTGTCACTTTTCAAAAAAAAAACTGCCGAAAAAACGGTTAAGATGATCGGTGACCAAGTTTTTTTTGTTCCCATTTTCTTTCATCAAAATGACGTAATTTTTTTTTGTCTAAAAATAGTCTCGGTAGTTGATTTGATCAATAATTCTCATGAGCCGCCATTGTAAAATATTCTCCCGTTATTTGTGTCTCAAGTGGCTAATTCCACAATAGATTTTCATTGTTCAGATGTCAACCATCATAAATATTTTATCGCGTTTTGAGTTTGGAATTCATTTTGCCTGACTAATACAATACATGCATTACATATATTGCCTGATAAGTATAGTTTCCAAGTATTCAAAAAAAAAAAAAATGTACTTCAATACTATCGAAATAACAATTGACAAAAAAAAATGATTTTCGAAATCGAAATTTTATTTTTTAAATTACTTTTTTGAACAAAACAATAATCATAGACCATTTATGGAAATAAAAGCATATAAAACGAACTTTTATTTATAATAAGTCATCAAAAGCATACAAAACATAAATGATCCCTGGGAATATGATGAATTTAATGTGGCACGTATTGAAAATACCATTTATCCGTATTTCTATTGTATTTTATTCATAGAGCTATTTATTTATTTATTTATTTTTTTTTTTTTATTTTATTATTATTATTGTCATTGATATGAACATAACATTTTTACGATCTATTTTAAAATGTTATGTCCAATTATTAGCTTTTATTGCATTCAACCAATTGTACGAGAGTGTGTGGTAATAACACCACATTATTGTTCAATTTATTTTTTTTCACCGAATTTCAGTGAATTCCAAATATTTTATGTTTTTGAATTGTTGGAATATTTTATTGGCAACAGTGGAGTTTTTTTTTGATCACACATAGAACAAAACCAGATTTTGGATTATTTTCCAAAAATTTTACCCAAAACCATAGATATATAAATAAATGTATGTTTATAGAGACGTGCACATATTAATGTAGGGTAGAGTGGGATACAATCGGCACATTGCAAATATCCGCCCAAAAATTACCTGCATTTTTAAAATTTTAATTATGAATCATCATAAATGTCCAGGTACGGTATGATTGAATTAAAATAAGAGTCTAAAATTTTCAGACTCTTAAAGGTTGAACGTATTTTAGACAAATTTTGGTCTTAAATATTTAAGACAGTGTGAACGCTGTCTTAAATGATATTTATGATAGAAAAACTACAAATGAAATAAGTTTTTGTATTTTATGGTTATGATTATGAAAAAGTAAGTATAACTTAATTTTTTTATATATAGATTTTTCAAAAAAAAAGTATTAAAACAAATTAACCACAGAGGACCTACACATCCGAGATTTTAAACATCAGTAGGGGCATCTATAATAGATCTTTAAGGTCTCAGTGGTGAAGAATCAATAGCCCTACAGCCCGTTCCTAACTTATTTTAACCTAACCTAACGTAAAATTTAAACAAAATACCAAACAAACTCAGTGACATTTATAATTTTGACATTAATTTTACATCAATTGACGTTTGATGAGAGTACGAAATGAGTGCGTTTAATATTTTGTAAGAAACCATTCAATCATACATCAAAAATATGTTGTCTTATCTTATTTATTTAAGAATCAAATTTAAGACAGAATTCAATCATACCGTACCTGCTGTGTGTTTTTTTGGTAGGTCTGTTTTAACTTTCCGCCGAGAGATACACGCGTTTTTATGTTTTTGTATTGTTTTGTGTAATATTGGCAGACATTTTGGTATGTGTTTTTGGTATATAGAACCTAACTTCTTTTTGCTGATTTCGCAATATTATGTTTTTGGATCGCTCTTTTATCGTCCCCAGTAAAAACAAATTAAATTGCTTGAAAATTAAAATTTTTAATGAAAAAAAATTTAAATTAAAAAAATATTCATTAAATTAGGTTAAGAGAATCCCAAAGTTAATTAACGAATATTGAATATTTATTAATGTTTTTTTTAAATTTCATATTTGCCATTATGTGATGAATGTACCCCACTCTACCCTATATCGAGGACAAAAAGTCAAATGACACAAGTTCATGGGAAAACTTAAAATTTTTTACATTTTTTGTAGAGATGAGAAATTTTTTTATGTCAATTCTTTGTGACACAATTCTTCGTGACACAATTTATCGTAACACAATTCATCGTAATACAATTTCATCGTATAACACAATTTTTCGTAGCAGTGACTACTAAAACATTTTTTATTTTAGTATTCCGAATATATATAGAAATCGGAAAATTATTTTTCTGGAAAATGTAAAATTTTCCGAAAAAACTAATTCCACCAAAAATTTCCAGACTCAATTTAGGTAACCATTTTCCAAATGTCAAATTTCGTTTAGGGTGAACTTTTGCAAAAAGCAAAATAAACTACAGTCGAAGAATTGGCGCGATATCGAGAAAATGTTTTACCGTCAAACGAATATTTTTCTGGTAATCAGGAATTTGTGAAAAGAATCAGTGGCGAATTTTGAAAATAAATGAACTAATCATAGAGGTAATATTTAAAAAAATAAAAATTAACCCTTTAAGGTCACTTTGTTTGATGGAAGAAAATGCAAAAAAACTCTCTCAATATTAAACATATGGCACTGAAAATTTGCATTTTGATATTATATATTTTAGAGTTGGAGTATTTTTGGCGATACAAATTTTTTTGGAAAAACTTAACCCTTTAGGGTCCATACGATTTGAACATGAAAGGGTTAACCAAATAAAATTATAATTGAACTAAATTTACTCTCAGACAGATATAATCTTTATATTTTTTGACATATTGACATATATATTTAAAAGTTAACCCTTCAAAGGCACCGTTTGGACCTTAAAGGGTTAACATTTAAAAAAAAATGGTTGGTTAAAAAATGCTGGAAATTTAAAATAATATAAATTGACCTACATATGTAATTTTTTTTTTTTTTTAAAATGGTCCAACAATTAATTAATGAATGATGAAATGTCACGAGTCGCCACTGCATAAAAATCTATAGAAATATTGCTATATAGAATTACGTAATAATATTTTATATTTTATGGAAACTGCGGGAGATTTACAGATTATTAATTATTATTAATATATTTCAAACAAAACTGTTTATAAATGTCCCGACAAAAAAGCTATGCGCGCTTAAAGCTCACATTATACGAGTACAACATATTCGTTTAGTATGTCAAGTTGCAATATACCATTTCTAAAATCGTTTTCTAAAAAAAACCTTCACCTGATGAACGAACGTCTTGTGTGTGGCGGTGGTTGGGGTGGTTTTTGTGGGTGAAAGTCTGACAAGTCTTTTATAAGAACTTTAACACCTCTCTACGGCTTTTTAACGCGATTACAATTCCTTAAACTCTAGCTACAGATAGAGAGGGAAAATTAAAATTGTCACAACACTTCTTCTATCTTCTTTTTTCTTCTTCTACTTCTTCTTCTTAACCATGAAAATATACCCACCTACATACATATACCAGAGAGAGTCACATAAATTGTTTATATTTTAATTAAAATATTTCGGTTTTTAAATGTCTTATAAACAGGGATATTCGACACTTACCTAAACTCTCTCTAAAATATGTTAATCTAACCTGAGGATAATCCCGGGGGTCGATTAACATTACGTATAATTTAAGAAAAAAAAAAAACAAAAAAAAAATTTAATGATAATGAAATCGCTTCAATCGTTTTAATCCAAAGTGGAAAATGCTAAGTATAGTGTGTAGTACACCCAGGTAAAGATCTAATAAAAATATGTAAAACAGCATTACTCTTATAATAAAGGTTTTTGGATAATATTTAAAAGAAAAGAAAAAAAAAACTTACCTCTACTAAGTTGATTTCTTAATTTTTTTTTTTTTCTCATTTATTAAGCAATTTATTTTTATAATTAATGAGTTTTCATTCCCCTAAATCATTTCGATTCATATACATATGGAGGTGGGGTTATATTTTCTATATTATCTTTAGAGCGCCTTATAAATTTTACCAGTTTTTTTTTTTTTTTTTTTTTTTTCCTATAATTTACCTACAATTTAGAATGAAATATCTGTGAGAACTTTGGTAGGTGTTTATACCGCAACAATATATATACCGACATTTCTTATGTGTGTAGTGTAATTTCGAAATGTTATCGAAATAGATTTTTTTTTTTTTTGTTTTTTTTCTGCTGTTCTGGTTATTGTGTTGCTGTTGTTCACACGAAATCCCTGTTGCAAAAGTTATGTATATGTAAGTATGTAATAAGGTAGAACAATTTTTGGGGAGCGACACACAAACAACAACACCCGACCGAACTATTAACAATATCGTTTGGGAGAACTATATATATATATATATATATATATGCCATTATATTAAATGTAATGTACTTAGACAGTCTTTATGAAGTTGTAACCTCTCACACCCTTCAAAAGTCCCAGCAACTTCATCAATATTTTGAGGATACAATTAATGTTGATTGCAGTTGTTCGTGTATATTATGTATCGTAAAGATATAAATTGTAAACCCACCACCATGTACAATGTACTGTACATATTGTACACTGTACCTACTTACATTATATTATGTTGTATGTGTATAAGTTGTTTTTGAGGTATAACTGTACTGTACACTACATATATATGTATGTATGAGCTACTGGTTAATATTTTATATACCGTGTCAAATATGTATACTTAAATATATCCCTAGTATTATAATAGTAGTCATGCACAATGACTCAAAACTTTAAGTACCATATACGTGGTAGAAGGGTGGAGCATATGAGAACATAAAAAAAAAAAGAAAAAAAAGTGTTGTTTAAAGTAGTTTGATTTTGAAAAAGATTACCATCTTTGTAGTCCAAGAAATATTAATAAATTGACTTTAAGGAAAAGGGGTAATTTTTTTTATATCATTTAATCGAAAAGAAACAACAAATAAAATGGTCGATGAAAATTAAATCATTTAAAAAAATATATTATATTAAGAAACAATTGAAAGGTTTTTTTTTCTTAAAAATTTTTAATTTGAATTTTTTTTTTTTTTGGTTTTTACTAGTTAAGTGGTTTTTGAAAAAAAATAAAGATTAAACTTCGACTTTTTATTTTCAAATAG
>JANSTT010017888.1:0-15502 GCA_026745375.1 Platyura marginata | reverse complement strand
AAAATATTTTGGTTTTATCCTTTGTTACGGGAATATAAGAAAATTAGATACGCTTCGTCTAGTTTATATAGAAATTGATATAAATAGGATTATATAGAAATACAACTGATCTGTATGGTATGGAAGAAATGGCTTTATATTATGCTGCAACCTCTAAGTATATAAAGCGTTTTATTATAATTGTAAGCAGCTGGTTGATGCAGATTTTACGTGATATCTGAGTTATATTCATGTGTATACTCAAATCAGTAGGTACACACGTATACCTACAGTCACATACCTTTATATATTATACTATATAATCACATCACATTACATTAGTAAGCGAAATTTAATTCATTTAATTAAAAGCACTCTGTCGCAATCTTTGAAGATAAAAATTCCGATTCTTAATTTTAATTGCTCCAAAATCTGAATGTAAAAAAAATTTATGAAGAGTATAAATTTTATTTGAAATTGGTAGTAAATACAGGGCCGTATTTATCTATAGTATATTTAGCTTTGGTTTGGTAATTTCTGTCAATTTTGCAATTGCGGCTGCGATTATCGGTTGTACCGCTTAAATGTTGGTACCCGGCAAAGATCGTGCTATAGTGGTAATTGACAGTGCATGTAGGTACACCGCACGTGCATATGCATATAAATAAATATGCAATAAAATAACCTACTTACATTATAATGTGTTTTAAATGAATCAATTTCTTGACTAAATAGTAGGAGTATTGCTGATAATATATGCCCATATAGGCTTAAATGCTGAATCTGCACCCAAATTTTAGTCTCATAGTGAGAGATAATGACACCTCAAACCGTAACGGATTGGTGTATTTACACGCAGAACTTATAAATGTATTTATTTTTCTCTGTCAATGGGTTAGTGCGAGAGTTTTGAAACGGTTCTAATCGGTAATATCATATCATCGGTTATATTTAAAAATTAATTATATTCTATGTTTGAATTATATATATGTATAATAAATGTCAAATTATCCAACCTTATGTTATGTTTTGCAGGAGGGTGGGGCACCTATACCACCGGACACTGCGACCTATATGGTTTATTGTGTCATGCCCTCTTATGGTTTAGCCCAGTAACGGTTCGACCTTTTTGAAGAAGGTCAGTATTTCCCTGGGCGCTGCTTCCCCTATCTCCATTGAGGAGGTTAGGTAATGCAGCCGCATCCGACTTATAGCGATGCACTCATATAGCACGTGTTCAGCCGTTTCTTTATCCTCCATGCATAGTCTGCAGACATTGTCATCAACAAGTTCTAGTTTATGCATGTGATATTTTAGTTTACAGTGGCCTGATAGAAGTCCCGTTAGCGTCCCTATCCAACCTTACGAGTGTATGAAATGAAAGAAGTTTCGGTAATGAGAGAAGTTTCGGTAAATTGGATTATGTCAGAATTATTCAGTTTTGTACCGCATTTTCTCTCACTATACGACTAAAATTTGGGTGCTGTTCTTTTTTTTTCAAACGATAAATTAAGAAATGGACACAGTGGCAAATTTACCGCTTAAGCAAAGAATAAAAGAGGACTAGCAGTATCAAAAGGACTTGAAAATTCAGAACTTAAATGATTTTTCGATTGTATGGACTTTGCCAAGGAAACTTTTCTAAATAACACTAGAATTCAAAATGTCAATAAATTTCAAACGAAGAGTGTCATCCATTTTGATTTAAAATGCCGATCTTAATCCACTCCCTTTTTCAATGCAAGCGATGAAAATCGCAAATAAGTAGTTTTTGTAATTTTTTGGGAAAGAGAATTTACTTAATTAATTTTTACTATCACTAAATCAAAATTAAAACAAACAATATAATTAGTACGTCAAATTCTGCCAACGATACCATAATCTATGTGGGCCATCTCAATTCCATCGTACAAACATACATTCCGACATTAATAAAATGCTATTCTAAGCGTATTTTATCCCTTTGTTTCCTTTTCCAATTTATTTTAGCTAACTATAGTGAATAATTTTATATTTAGTTTATTTACTTAACTTATGTACATTTACATATACTTACCTACATACAATACTATATATACTTATGAGCATAATATAATTAACGAGCATTTTGTGTTAATTATCTGTTTTTGTCGGTTCAACACAAAATATAATATTCACACAAATAATGTCAGCGTTTCAATTCCATCGTTCAAACATAAAACATTAGGTCATGTGTGTACCTTTAACCCTTTTTACTTGAACATTATTAGCTGACTGCACCCATATTGAATCACCCTCTTGTAATGTTATGTTATAGAATTTCATTTTTGAGCTCATTGTGCATAATATAATGAAAAGTTAAAATATAGCACCCCTTCTATATCTACCTACATACATATGTTCAATGTACATATATATAGGTATAACTACTGCTAATGGGTATAGTGTTACATAATCAGGATGAAAAAAAAGAATCATTTGTAGGTTTACATAATTTTTTTTTTGGTTATGGTGATGGGAAAGTTTCCTTAGTGATGATTGTATTTTATATGTGAACAAAAAAAAGGATATTTGTACATACATATAGGTAGCTCCTCCGTAGATCAATATTTTTTCTATTTTTTTTTTTTTTTTATTCTATATAGAGATACATATTGAGATACTTAATACTTAAGGACTAAGATTGTGTACCAGCATGGCTGAGTATCTATATGAGAGAGGTTTATTATCCTACTTGTATTGTATTACGTATTTGAAGTGGGTTTATTATATGTTGTGCAAGTACTACTCGAAATAGTACATAAATTTTGCTGTAGCTCTGAATTACAGTTTTTGGTTTGTTCAGTAGTGGAAGTGGGAAATTATTTAAGAGAGATATAGATCAACGACTGTGGATTAGGAATTAATATAAGGTACTTTAAGGTCATAAACCTATAATTCGGTTTAGTTTATATACGAATGATCTCTAAAAACTGGGGCGGCTTGATATAAGGTGACTATCACCAAGCATATCACCAAAAAAATGACAAAATATAAGTGACATCAAAATAGGTGTCGCTTTCATAATTTTGTGAAGTTAATTTTTTTTTAAATTTATTTATCAAATATGTAGTAATGAGTCGGAATCATATAATAATACCATTAATTACCAAATTCATTACACTTAAAAATAGCCGCGACAGAAAAAAAAACACAAAAAATCCGATTAAAAACAATTATTTTGACATTTCGACGTCATTTTTATATACCGTGAAGTTAGCTGAGTTTATATTCTTGGCATGTTCAATGTGATCATGAACAATCACTTTAAAATGATCACTTTAGAAAGTCACTAAATTCACAGTCACCAATCAACTGATATTTCTTTTGATTACAGGATCACCGGAGATGGCATTTGTGCACGCTATAGCCGCTGCAGGAGCTGCAAGTTTTATTGCAAGAGCTTGTCGAGACGGTCAGTTGACATCTTGTGGTTGTTCACGAAGTTCGCGTCCAAAACAACTACATGAAGACTGGACATGGGGTGGATGTGGAGATGATTTAGAATTTGGATACAAGTAAGTTTTATTTATTTTTTTTTTAATACAAATAAATCCGTCAAACAAGAATTGATCAAAATAAAATAATTCTTCCACAGTAAGTAACAAATCCCCATAAAAAAAAATTCATGCCATATTACACGTCTGTTTAATTTGCAAATAGCGTCGCGCACATAGTAGTAAATTTATTCAATTAAAATTATACAAAACTCGACCCACCAAACAAATGAACGGATATTGCCACTGCCACTGCCAAAATTGTATAATACGCATTAAATTACGTAGTTTTATGATAAATATGGGAAAAGCTCAAACACTGTCAAGTGCAGTCAATGTTTCGTAAATAAATAGATAATTTATAGTACTGAAAAGGGTCCATAAATTATACGCACGGCAATCACAGTTTTTTCTCACTTTTCCTTGCAAAATTATATACATTTTCCGACAATGAATGGGCACAAATGCAATTTTGCTCACTTTACGGTCTTCTGACTTTTTTATTGATGTTATTCCGTATACATCGCATAAAGATTTTTTTTTTTTTTTTCGTTTTCAAAATAGAAAATTCAAGATGACACAATATATACGGGGGGTGTGTATAAAGTTTTTCGTTTCTTGTGAATATCAAAAAGCCGGGGGATATCAACAGAAAGTTGAATGGCATGTCCTTTGTAAACAGGTAGGTACACATGTGATTTTAATTAGGATAATATTGCCGCGAACAGCTTTCCTTGAAACGGTTTTCCATATAACAGGGCAACATATGTTCATTATTGTACTAAGTGGATAAGAAAATTATTGATTTTTCTACACCCTCTGTAAAGGTTTTCAGTGATAAGCCATGCATTTCACTTGATAGGCAGTGGTTCTAATTTTTTCGTTTAATATTTTTCATTATTATTACTGGAATCTGGACAATTTATCGTAAAGCAATTTGTCAGTAGCAATTTATCGTAATATCAATTTATCGCACATAAATTTATCGTAAAGATATGTACTCTAAGTAATTTATCGTAAAGCCTTGATCGTGAAATAATTTATCAATAAATTGGTTACGTTAAATTGTCCATTAGGCCAATGCGCTGCTTGTATGGAAAATACAATTTTTTTTATCCCTACATCGCTATAGTGCGGAAAAGTTGTGAAAAGTGAAAAAAAATATGGATACATTTTTTTTTTTTGACTTCAGCTTCTGGTCCCACATTTACAAAATTTCATATGTTTTGCAAAAAATCAGTTTCTTTGAACGGTTGTCGCCAGGGGGAAGGGTTTAGAGGGTTACCCCTAAAGTAGAAAATGTGCGCTACAATTTGTAAAACGCACGTGTCCATACCATTAACCTTAAAACTAACCGACCAAATGGCTCAGTGGATTGAATGATTGCCTTCGGAACGGGAGGTCCCGGGTTTAAGTCCGACTGGGGTTGAAACCAGACAAAGCTTTTCTCTGGTGCGTTGACTTTAATCTGTGTGGTTGGATTGAACTTAAAAAAACATTCTAGGAATTGCATTATCTCAGAATGGCAGTGCTTAAAGGGTGGTAGGTGAAATGGCGAGCAATTTGAAAGGTGTCCAGGAAAAATACCTCAAGTGCTGCATTTTCACATACACACACAAAGAAGATGCCGTCATATCATAATGAGATAAATGTATATTCAGTGCAAACAAAACGGCACAGTTGTGTTAATTGATAGATCAAGATAGGTCTCGCCACAAAAAAGAAGAACCTTAAAATTCGTCAATATTCTTTCTAATACAAATACTTACAACCAGGCATTGAATTATCGTTAATATTTCATAATTTTATAAACTTTTACTGGCAGTTTCTTGCACTTTGTACATCTCTAAACTAAATGGCAATAATCCACAGATTTATCAACTATAATTCGATTTAATTACTTTTCATTAGTTTGATATATTTTGCATTTTCAATCTTATGACCTAACATGTAATAAAAACGGAGATACATTACCTAAACTTTGACATTCACTAGAAAACTTTACGATAACGATAACGATATACCGTCTGTTTTTTTTTTTAATAAGCAACAGCTGGTTGGCGTATATTCAATGGTATACGTCACTGTAGGCTGAATGTATTCCACCAATGAGTCGATGTTTCATAGTAGGCGTGTTGTATTGCGGATTGCCGACTAACAGGCAAACATAGACGGAAAATGCAATTGCGGAATGTGAAAAGCTTGGGTATTTTATACATAGATTTTCTGTTTGAGTATCCGGAAAATTTTATGAAAATGTTGAAACTTGAATATTTGAAATATTGCTGGAATTTCTTAAGTAGAAGAGTTTTTTTTTGTTGTAAAGTTGTCTGATGATGAGTAGCTGTATGTAATAAATTAATGTTGCTATTACTATGTATGTACTCGTATATATGTAATTTTCACATAATACATATATAGGAAAATATTGTTTGTGGCTTTTATCATAGATGAAAATGTCTGGGTTAGCTGCTATGACTGTGTTTACAAAATTCTTAGACAAATTAAATTTCTAAATTGAATTATATTTATACAGTGCAAGGCGGCTACAAAGCAGTTGATTTAATATAAAGAACAACAATGATTGATATTGACAGTTTCCATTAAAGCTTAATGCCTATTTCAGTGAACTTATAAAGTTACACAACAAAAGAAAATTGCCCTTTTTCACCCTTGTTTTTTTTTTTTTTTCTTTTAAAATTAAAACTGTAATACATCATTTCGTACCTGGAAACTTTGACGTATAAGCCCAATTTTTATGCTAAAAGCGCGATAATTTAGCTTATGCATCGAAGGCTTTTTATGCCTCCAGTTCTATCTAAATTCTAAACTTTTGGATTTTTGGGGTAAATAAGGCTTTTTTAAATCTTTTAACAACAGGCGAACAGCTTTTCGACAGACTGTTTAATCCGGCGATTACGTACGGTATTATCCACACAACGAATAGAAAATGATTTTCATTTGACGTAACGAGGAGGATTTTCACCTGTTTTGTTAGAACTTTCCTTTTGAATATAGGTAGGTGATGCGAACAACATAAATGCGAGTTAGTTCTTTTCGTATACCTGGACTTGTATGTAGTAGATATAACTAGAGTATGCATGGAAATTTGCCTAACCTATTGATTACATGTTTTCATTCAGCTTTCTCTATTATTTCTAAAGGAAAATACATGATTAGGTATAATTTGTTACATTTTTGAAAATTTCAGATATTTGTCTTTATATAGGTTTTTGTTCGTTTATATACGAGTAGTTATAGCTACTTATATACATACATAGCTACATCGATCCAATAATTAAATACGGAAAGATGCTCGCCTGTTGCCCAGAGATTTAAAAAGACCGTATTTACCTCAAAAACTAAAATTTCAGTATATTATCTAAATCTGTACATTTATGTATGTATGTAGGTATGTAAGTATCTGTAGGAATAGCTATACTTGTATGTACTAACAGCAGTATATTATCTAATCTATCCCTCTTACAGGTTGCTGGAGTATTTTTTTAAACTCTCGAAAACAGGCGAACATTTTTTTTAACTAATTACCTCGAAGTGACGTCATTATATTTTTATTTAACTTATCTATCTAAGTTTCCTTTTTACCTGTTTGAAAAAACCTTTGGTAAATAATGGCGGATAATTGGAGTTGCTAAAATTATATTGAAAATGGGTCGGGGTCACCAAATGAAATAGTAAACGATCTCGAATTCTGCTACCTGTGCCCAGTGCAGTTTAATACCGTCGCCAAGACCTCGTCAGAATAGTATTGTTAAAAATGTTTTTTTTCGTACGTCACTGGCATTCATAGAAATTAGAAAAATACGCGTAGGCACAATACAAACTTTTGCTTGAAGCGCCACAACACCTTTAATCGACTTTGATAAAAATGAACAAATGAGAAAAATGTACGATTAAGATTCCAGCTGAAGCCAGAGAGCTTGAAATTTTGATAGTACTCTTCAAGTAAGATTTTTATTGTTTTTGAGGCAAATCGGTATAAGTTAAAGGGAAGAAGGGCTATCTAATTTAAATTTTCATATAAATTAAATTCATTTACTCGAAACATATTCGAAATATAATAAAAATGAATATGACAAAAATTATAGAGAATAAAAAAATGAATATTTCATTAATAGACCAAAAAGTTTTACGGCCTATCGTTATGGCGCTGCAATCAATTTTATATCATTTCTAGGTTTTTTATTCGTTTATATTTAATTTACTCAATATTTATTTATTGTTTGAAAAAATTCCATTATTTCTTCTTTCCTAGTTTAAGATCTAGAATTGAATCTTTTATATCAGTACACAATATTTTAATATTTTGTTCAAATATGTAAAAAGCAACATTTGTTCATTTTCAGATTTGCCCAAAACTTTATTGACATAAGAGAAAAGGAACGTAAACGTGGCACCCGTGGATTAGTTTCAATACCACAAAAAACTAAATTGGAAGAAAAATTGCTAACCGAAAGCTCAAACGATACAAACAAAGAAAACGAAAGTAAAAGCGAAACGGTTAGCCCAATTAAATCCGAGGATTTACTTGAATTACAGGAGAAAATCACAAAGGAAATACTAAGTTCAAAGCTACAGGAAAATGAAATGCAAGAGCTTCAGGTAACCATAAACACCAAACATATACCACTTTTTTGTGTGTATATTCAAAATTCCAGAAAATCTAATTAAAAGTGAATTTTTCCATATTTTTTTTTTCTTTTTTTTTTTTGGTCTACCAACAACAACAACAAAAAAAAGGCAAAAATAAACAAAGAGCTGCTTAATTCAAAAGTATTCAATTTAGAACATCAAGGATTGTATGGAAACAAGAAAAAGCAGCATCAAAAGACAGGCTCATCGTTGAATCGAATAAAAACTAGCGCTTCCGCCAAGGCACGCAGCATGATGAATTTGCACAATAACGAAGCCGGTAGAAGGGTGAGTCGAGTATATCTTTATACCATAATGCCGTTGTAGTCCATATCGCCATCATACCAACCAAAACCATCATCACATTTTATTATATTAATATTTCAGAGAATTATTACCATCAGAAGAACCTCAAACATAGTGGCTTAAGGGGTTTTTTTTTTCTTTTAATTTAATTTTATTTTTATTCATAATTTGATTGAAATTTATGGCGGCGATATGTCATATTTTTATTTCATTTCATTCCTGGTACAATTATTATCCTTTGGGGCTGATGTGCTGGCATATCTACTTATATATGTATATACCATACATATCTGTACTAATATTATGCTCTTGTATAAGAACCACACAGCTCACTCTTGCCAATGTTCTGTCTATACAGGGTTTTTGTGTATTATTTTACATTTTTCTTTTACTGGAATTCTATGTCTTGAAGAAGCTTAAATTTATGGCTACTTTTTGATGTTTTCTCTCGTTTATTTATGACATGGAATTTATTTTCGTTCCGACATTTAGGTACGGAATGTATACGGTAGGGTATTTTTATAGTATTTCATAAGATAATATTGATGAGGAAGTTTTTATATGCTTTACTGGAGCAAGCCAACAAAGAATTATTCGGAATAAATATTAATATGGACTTTTTTTTTTTATTTTACGGATATATCAAATAAATTGGAACAAATAATATAATTCTGTTTGACAGAGAGTAGTCAGATTGTGTTTTTATGGTATCTATTATTTTGTAGTCATTTACATAATGTAAGTATTGTATGTATAAGCAAATATGTCCCTAATTCTTATTATTTTCATGAATTTATTAAATTAATGTAATCACATAGTACATATGTTCCTAGGATGGGCCCATTGTGCCAAAACCAAAACCCTTGGTACTATAACTCCGTTCCGACGTTACACAGAAACTCCACTAAGTCTTATAGATGTATTTCATGTCGTTTAGCATAGTCGAAGAAGAATAAACCAAAAATTCTATAACGTTTTTGTTTAATAGTTTTCCTGATGATGACAATATATTTGTCGAAACGTTGAAAATAAAATTTTTCTAATTACAAAACTGACCGCTAAGCCGTTTTCAATCAAGAAGAACCCCCCTACAAAAAATCTATGTTTTAATGGAATTAGCCCACAGGATAATCTCCCATTAAGGGAATGGCTGTTTCAATTTCACCAGGATATTATTGTATGCATTGTAAGGTTTTAAGTTGAGAATGATTAATAACCAGGAACATTATTATTAACATTAAAATCTTTTATAAAAAATCTTATAATGTAGGTACAGTGTGGTTGTACTAATTCGAACATTTTGTACGTAATTTTTTTTTAACACAAATACGTCATTATATTTATTTGAAAAACGATCATATAAAATATTGCATTTTTTTATGTATATCTACCACATCCTACATCATATATAATAAATATTAATAATTATATAATGAAAGAACTTAAAGAAACTTCAAAGAAAAATATTTAAAAATCGTGCGACGTACAAACTCTAGTTATAAAAAAAAATCAATATTTTTAATAAAGTTACCTACCGACATTATAATTAATCTAAATACAGGGGCTACATAAGAAATTAAATATTTGTTGATAGCATATTTTCTCTGGAAATTATTTTTTTTTTTGTAAATCACAGTAAATTTGTTTCAAAATTCAAATTTGAACAGTGCCCCATTAATCACTCACTATACCATACACATTACAAATTCTTCATTTTGTTGGTTTTAAATTACCAATAATTAATAATCACAATAACATAAGAAATGGGTTAATATTCTTAATTAATGGGCGGATAATTGAAAACGTGTTCTAATTAACGAAGGGCATATCTCAAAGTGTATATGTATATATGTATGTAGTATGTACGTACATATATTTTCATAAGTATGTACTTGTACATGTACATACATAAAATATTAATGAAGTCTTTAGTGAGGCACGACTAGTGCAAGTGGAATTTCAACATAAAATATAATGTAAATTTTATCGATTATAATTTTGTACTTATGAAAATAAATTCCAATTCTAACTATCCATAAATCTGTACAAAATTTACTAGCCGAGCTTGAATTTAGCAAAAAAATTCTTGAAATTCATAGAAATTGTTACAATGTCCGTTGATTTTCTCAAAAAAAATTTCCAAATTTTTCATAAATTCTTTTCTCAGACATATTCACGAATATGTTAATTATCTTCTAATACTTCCACTCTACCTGTCTGTCTACTATGGATTTTCTACAATAAAAAGTAAAAAATAACATTTTCTAGGAGGAGAGTAATTTTTTTTCAGTTGAATGGGATTTCTTTCGCTTTTAAGGAATTTATTAAAATTCTTAAATTAATTTATTTTTATCATATTTCAGGCTGTCATAAAGAAATCAAGAATAACATGTAAGTGCCACGGTGTTTCAGGCTCTTGTAGCTTAATTACTTGTTGGCAACAGTTAACATCAATGAGAGAAATAGGTATGTTAAAAATAATGAAAAGAATTATAGAATTATAAGTTATTAATTCTATTAATTATAATTAAGTTAAAGAAACAATTAATTTATATTCCCGAGCAACAATCTGAAACAAAAGAAGTTGCAGAAAAACCAATACTTTGTAACGAATAAGTTACGTTTAATATTTATTTAATCTGTAAATGTGCAGAAGTTAAGTAGGTACCAAGGAAATTACTGCACAATTTTTTTATGATTGCATCGTACAACGTCGCAAAAACTACAATAACAGTAACAACAAAAGTCACACGGTTCCATTGCGATTACATTACCGTTGAACTATGGTTGCGTTACGTTTTTAAATTTCCATTAAAAATAATTGTCTCTGATTTTTTCTTTATGTGTGTGACCATAATAATAAAAACTTCATGCTTTCATTAGCATCAAGTTTCTTCAGAAACTGAACACTATATACTATATATACGTTGAAAGCTTTTCTATCGGTATATACTAAAAAGCTTTTATTTATTATTATACAATAGGCGAACATCTACGTGTAAAATATGACGAAGCAACCCAAGTGAAATTAAATAAAAGAGGTCGTCTTCAAGTTAAGGATCCCCGCTATAAAGTACCAACAGCCCTTGATTTGGTATATTTGGATGAAAGCCCAGACTGGTGTCGTATCAATAAACAACTTCAATGGCAAGGTTTGTCTCTTCTCTCTGTTCTACATATATCTACAATTTTTGTGTATGGTTTTGAAATGGTTTTTTTTTTTATTTTACTATTCCACCAGGTACTCATAATCGAATATGTAATAAATCATCAGCTGGATTAGATGGTTGTGCAATTTTATGCTGTGGTAGAGGCTATAACACCAAAAAAATTGTCGTCAAAGAACGGTGCAACTGCAAATTTCACTGGTGCTGTCAGGTTAAATGCGAGATATGTGTAAAGGTTATAGAAGAGTACAGTTGTAAATAAAATCAAAACATTTTAAGTATATTTAAATTAAAATTCACATTAAACACTAAAATAGAATTAAATTCCTAAGAAGGTTGATTTTAAAATAATTTTTAAAATTTTTTTTTATTGGTGTGCAATTTTAAAGAATTAATAAAGATCTTATATTACAGATCTTAAATATTCTATATTATATGTAATAGGGTCCCGTACATAAATATAGTTTTCTTAAAACTGCTTTATTTTTACATCAAAATCAATAGTTTTTTGAAAATATTTTGTAAATGCTAACAGGGATTTTTTAAAAAATTATTGGTATTACCTATAGATAACTTTTAAATAAATTTGTGTTAGTTTAGTAGATGTCTTCGTATATGTTGCGTTTTATAAACAGAAAGCGTACGACCCTACATCGTACATACACAAAAGCATGAATTCTTTATACTTTTTACGCCACGCAGCATGAGAATTATTAATTCCACCATAGTGGGACTATTAAAAAAAAAAATTAGGTTCGACAATATGACGTTTTTTTACCGGTTCTTTTAAAAGTGAAATTGTGCCAACTTTCTTAATATTAAAAATATGATTTTGAAACTTTGTATTTTTATGTTATTTTAAATTTGGTAAAAGTTAACCTTTTAAGGTTCATACATTTTAAACATGAAAAGGTTAACAAAAAAAAATTAAAATATAACTAAATTTGTTCAGGTTTTTAAAAGTTATCCGTTTGGACCTTAAAGTATTAACATTTTAAAAAAATGAAAAATGTACAATCAAATTCTGAGAAAGATAAATTTATGGTTAACCTTTTCATGTTCAAAATGTATAGACCTCAAAGGGTTAACTTTTAAAAAAAATCTATTTTGGAATTCAAATTATCGAACCCCCAAATTTTTAATCATTTTCTTACATCAGGTTTTTTTTTTTAAATAGTCGAATGATGATGTAATCAATAATTCTCACGAGCCGCCACTGTCACGCTATAAGAAATTCGTACAATGAGCTTTCAAGCCCCCAGTATATGTATTAGTATCAGTATGTACTTACATATGTAAAAAATAAATATTCTATGCATATTACTATTATTATTATTATGAAATCAATAAATCATACCAATTTTCCTAATATACATACACAATAAGCAGTATTACTTCCACATAGGCGCTGTATATTTTTTTTTTTTTTTGTTAAAAATAATTTAAGTACTTAAATAATATTATTTTAGTTGATATATATTATATATATGTAGAAAAGAAAATGACAATGATTGTAAAATTTTATTTAAGTTCATAATATTTATAAGTATTTATTATAAGATTTATTGTCAGCGAAATACTCAGTAATTGTAATTATTTATATACCTATTATCTATATATGTATCTATATATAAAACGATATTTGATAAATTAATGTACGTATATCTGTAGAATAAATTTTTAATTTATCTGAAAATTAAAACAGCATTAACTATAAAAATTTGTTTTTTCTTTTTAGCTACCTATTAAAATAGACTATTAAACATAAATGTCCGCAATGCATATAGACTTAACTTGCATACAAAAAAAAATTCAAGCAATCAACGTGAACAAAGTAATTTCAATGATTTCTAGGTACATACAGTGGTACAAAAAATTATTCGTACATTTTTTTATTAATGTAGTTTTGAAATTTTTAGGGTATAGGTAGTAGGTACAACATGTAGTATGTAGGCCTCCTACAATGCACTAGATACTTACGTTCCTACAAAATGCTGTATTATCAGGAATCGCGTAATTTGTAGGAGATATAATAATGGCTCCTAATGCCATTTTTTTAAAGTATGCGCAGGCGCTAAACATTCGTAAAAAAAAAAAACATACAGCGTTATAGACAAATTTTCACCGCGTGTCAATATTTATGTATCGACCGCTTTCCAAGAAACCGCGTTGAAAAAGTAATTGATGTAAGAAAATTTTAAATAGTAGGCAATAGTGTGTTGATAAAGATTAAATTACGGGTTAGATATGAGTTCATAAAATCAGGCCCGTATGTGCAGATGAAGCACTGAAAACGGGCGCAAAAATATTCAATTCACATGTGGTGACTTTTGCTTATGATAGTCTAAACCTCTAAACTCTAAAACTATAGCCAAAACAATGGTCGAAAAGATGAGCAAAAGTAAATTAAAAAAACAAACTCTATCCCCTTTTAAATAGCAATAATGGGGTGCGATTTTGTTCTGCTTGTACGCTGTGTATCTATTGACCTGAATCTAGTATTATATCGATGATTATTCGACAATAGGCTCTCATTTTTCAAATTTTTCAGGAGAGAGAAAAAACAAAATATTTTTGCACAGCGTTTCATTGAAGAGAACGTTTAAAAGCGGGGAAAAACTTAATTTTTTAAAATATCCAAAAGTACCAGATTTTCCAAAAAAACCATTTTTGAAAAAATTGATGTTGAGGGCCTTTTGTCAAATAACCATCGATAAATAGTAGAAGTATTATTATAGATAAGTAGTACACAGTGAGAAAATGTCTCATTTTTATGTTGTCAATAAACATTCAATTCAACTCCTTATACATTTTCAGTTTTTGCAATCATTTTATATGTTTCAGTAGTCAATTCAACCATTAAAACATAACAACTCATTTGAATTAAATGTCGACAGTTGTTATTGAATTAAAATTAAAAGATTGTTTACATTTACAACAAACACTATAGTTGTTGTTTCAAATAAATGACAGTCAAAATAAAATGTTTTGTACATATATTGGTCGATTTTCAATTGCGTTTTTTGTTGGTCCAACTACATTTTTCGTTAATATGAAAGTTTGTTTTCTCTCTGTGTACTTCTACTGCAAAAACATTGATTAGTATGTTCTTTCAAAGACAATAAAATTAATCGAAGATTCTAATCCAAATCATCGTATTTTTTGTTTGATTTTTTCATTACCCCTCATTTTATTCAGTGTAGGTAATATTAATTACTGCGTCGACCATTTATTGTTATAATTATTTTATTGCCTTATCAGATTAATTTTATTAATTCTACAACTGTTCATTATGATATGTTTCTATATAAGTAGAAAGGTAAAACATATCAGAAATGTTTCCAAATATGGTTGAACTCATTCCAATACAGAACGAAAATCTATCAAATTATGGAAGGTCTTTCTGTGTTTATTTCTTAATATTTTATTTAATAATATTTTAAAATTTTCTATTCAGAATTTCTCAAATACGGATGTGGTGTAAAGAATGGAATACCAATTTGGCATATGCATTTGCATTTATTGCATTTTCATTTCTTTTTGCCGTAGTGATAATAACGACAATAAATCAATATGAGGGCGAAAATATAGTTCCGTAAGTACACCTAAATTATGCATATCATATAATTATAATTAGTACTTCTTACTACCTACTACATTAAGGCTTGTAATTAATTTGAGATGTACCTAACCATTTTTATACCCGTATGATGTTAATCAAGGGTATTATAGCTTTGGTACGGAGTTTGTAACGCCCCTTAATACTCATCGTAGAAAAAAAATTTCAACACCATTGTCTTTCTCATGAAATTCTAAGTCGAATTATGCATGTCCGTCCGTCTGTCCGTCTGTCCGTCTGTCCGTCTGTCCGTCTGTCCGTCT